>VXAU01005466.1:1067482-1164819 GCA_013399695.1 Formicarius rufipectus | reverse complement strand
CAGAATGGGAGACCCTGCCAGAGACGTAAACCACCACCAGCATAACTCACAACCTCATAAGGGCACGCAAGCTTCTCCCCCATGACAAGGGCGTGTCTGCGGAGAAGAAATGTTTTATAGTCTTCCTCTAAATCATGAAGGTGTTTTGGTTAAGCTTTGGAGGATGACGTGAATTCTGGAATTGCAGTCACTCTCACTTCCATCTCCACATATGCCAGGGAGGGTCCAGAGCACAGTGGCTCTTCAAGTTTAATTATTCACTCTTGTTCCAAGCTTTTTTAGTAAATTAAATTACTGTTCTGGAAATCTGGAGTATGACTGAGGCATTGCAGCCAGAAACATGTGGAGAAAAAACCCAATACTGAATTCTCTGTCCCCTCCCATCTCCAAATCCTGTGCAGTATCTAAATGTTAGAGTCAAAGACGGAACACCAACACCTTTTTCTGAAGCAAGTGTAGAATAGCATGTAGCACATGTTCCAATAGCTTCCACTGTATAGGAGAGCATTACTGTTTACCCTAGTACATTCAGAGTCAAAATCAGCCAGTATATGATGCAATGTTATATCAGTATTTCAAATTCTAGAAGTCTCAGAAGATCAGGTGATCAGTCTCAGCAGGGAAACTTAGAACTAACACAGTTCATATTGATATAACTTTTGTTCCATACTTTTCCTTTTCAATCATGGCATGACTGGTGTCCCTTTTACAAACTGTTATGCCAGTTAGAGGCAATCCTGACTGTTCTTAGTCAGGTACAGAAGCATTCTACACTGGTACCAGACGCCATGCATATGAGGAGGCAGTGGCTTCTGTCTGTTGTGCAGGGAGGAGGTCTGGTATTTGAGCTTTTTTTCACCACCTCAGCTTGACCTCAGAAAAGATGTGCTGGTCAGTCCTGTCAATCTTAATTTCATAATTATAAAAACAACACTTTCTTAATTCATCTTCTCTTACTATTGCACAAGGGCAAGAGTTTCAACTCTTCCCAAATAACTGAGAGGTCAAAAGCAACCTCTAGCAGAATAAGACTGCTAGTGTGTCCAGGTGAGCAATGGGAGAATTTGTTCTACTGGCACAACATCCCATTAGTGCCTTAATTTAGCCTATGTGGAAAAAAACATACTCTGCATAGGCAAGACCTTGGTTACAGATCAACCACAGCACAGTTTTATAGACTATTTCACTGCTCATGTCCACAGAAACAAGAGTTTTCCTTTCCTATGTTTAGCCTTTCCTCCTTAATGAAAGAAGATTCATATGGAAAAGTTATTCTTTATTATTTCTATTTCCCATGAAAACAGTGCACAGAAACTGTGCTAGCCGTACCAGTGATTTTCTTTTGAATAGTATTGACTAACCTGTGATCTGTTTTGCACTTGGTGTTCTGCACCAACAAAGGATTTGCAAATTATGTTTGCCACAAAGCACATTTCAAACCCATGATAATCTACAGAGTTTCAAAATGGTAATATCATCAATGCAGCGACTACACAGGCAATACAATATATGCTTTGCAGTAATCTATAGGTCCATAGGTAGTAAAAGAAATTGAAAAACTTACTGAACAAGTTAGCAGATCAGTCCCTGAGAGTACACTCACTCTTTTTCAAAAAATGCCCAATACTTTTTAGCTAAAATGTGTATATTTTAATGATTTCTATATAACTTTTGTATTCAGGTAAGTAGCATGGGCTTTACTGTAGTAAAGCAGTGCCAGTGTCAAAGCAGCCTCTGCTTGCTTTTGAGCAGTAGATATTAGGTTTAACCTTTCCTACATGTATGAGAACTGTGCAGGAGATCCATACAGGAACCAGTTCCAAAGCCTAAAATCCTCCAATGAAAGGCCAGGTAATGGTTGAATAACTCAGGTGTCTATGATGTACAGGACTGAGTGCTTCTGACTAGTCTGTGAAAACTACATTGCTCATAGATCTTATATTGTTTATATGACATTGGTAATTTAATATCTAATTTTTAGATGGAAAAAGTAGTTACATAGAAAACAACCTAATTGTGCAATTTTTTTCTCCATGAAAATAATTCATTCCTCATTTTGTGGTTCAAACAATTGCTTCCTTCACTCTTCTGCCTTAGCTGGATCAAAGAAGCTGTCTTTGTGTGAAAAGCATAATGGATTTGTGTTTCCCCACTTTCCAAGAGCCTGATAATACTTTTATATCTAAAATCATCTGAATAGGAGAGGAAAAGCACCATCTTTTTTTTTGCCTATCCCTGAATCAAGTAACAGCAAAACACTCTGCTACAATATTACATCCTGACCCACGCTGGTCTGTGAAGTGATATGTTGCTTCATGAATCTTTTGACTTGGGTATATATTAACCAATATTATTCTATGTATAAGAGAAGACTGACAACAAAGACTGTATTATGCAAACACTGCGCTACACTTAATCACTTTGAAACCCCATTAAAACAAACTGTGTTTTTCCTGTATGTAGAATAACTCTCTCAGAAGACTCTATTTTATTCATTCTATTTGGCAGTCACAGCCACATAGTAAATGATCACATTATATGCAGCATCCTAATGTGCAGAATGTAAATGCTGAGGAGGATAATAAATAGGGCAATTGGAGAACAAAATTACATTTCCTACTCACGGCTCTGATCAGCCCTAGTTAACATGCTCATAAGTAAAGGGTTAGTTATGGGAAAGTGGTGGTGATCAAATGAGTGAAGAAACACATTCGTTTTAACCAGCAGGAGACTGGGAAATAGATGTGAGCATTAGAGCTCCCAGTGCATGGGATGCACAGGCGAACGCCATCTAGGGTACTGAATAGCTGCAGTCCATTGAAAGGTCTTTTCTGTTGTCAGAGCAGTTTCTGCAAACCACTAAATGTATTTCTTCCCATGCACCTCCAAGAGAATTCAAATCACCTGCTTGACCTCCACAGAGATTTGTTGTAAGAGTCTTCATTTAATCACATTTCCTTCAGATACTTGACTTCTGAGCTAGCATGGAGAATCAAGAAATGTCAATGCTGTTCACAAAGAGAAAAAGTAAATGGACTCCATATTATTTTGGTATTGTTATCTCCGAAATGACTCTCCCATTTGTGAACAAGAAATTTCTACTGATTCTTATCAATGTATTTTTATATGTATGTGTGTGTTCGGGTTTTTTGACTTTTTGGGGTCTTTTAATGTTAATGCTCAGTACATGATCTTTCCAAGTTCTCCCACACTTCTGAATTCTACCTCTTCATATTTTTGGCTAGGAACCAGAAAATCAGGCATAAGATAGAGTTTTGAAAGGGGATAAGAGGCATCATTCATAAGCCAGCTCCATGTGCTCATCAACTGCTATTGCACTGCCACAGCAACAAATTTCACATTCTCTCAGATGTGGCAGATTTTGCACAACTAGAAGCTGCCTTTGGGGATGTGGGAAGGGAATTGAAAAAAACCTGAAGAGTAGATATTCTTGTTTTTCATCACAGCTCCAGCAACCAGAGCTAGTTGTGGCCCTGCAATGAATACAGTGGAAGATTTTTATTGCATGGTAACCTCCTGCACAAATCTACTCCTCTCAAATACCAAAGGACTATATTGGAAATCCAATGAAATATGTGTTATAGACATGTAGCACTGGGACAGCAGACCTTGATATGCACCACTCATTTGAAGAGTTTTGTACATAGCCACTCTGTATAACCCTACCCTCTCTAAGCTGTGTTTGCATGACATACCATTTCTTGAGAGCTCATCTGTGTGGAAAGAGATAGAAAAGTACATCTGAATGAACTAATAGTATTGGTTAAACTGGGTTTGTTAAACTGCATTGATCCTCATTATAGACATTATCATTCAGCATTAAACCAGCCCTAATTCAATTCAGTTTGATTCATTTTGGCAGTGAAGTAAAGAGAATTGACTTGCATCCGTTAAGTGCCCAGAGACTGCTGAATTCAGGCACTGAGCCTGTGCAGACCTCTTAGACATTACCTGCACACAACTAAATATCTCTCACAGGCTGAATATCCCTTAGATCAGCTTGGGCCATTTCTGTTTGAAACGTCTGATGGGATTTTGCATGAGAATGTCTTTGATGCTTGCCTGTTTACATGGGGAAAGAGTAACTGTTGAACTGCTATGGCTATGATATTTCTCTTACAGACTGTTTTAGCCTCTTTGTCTTGTGAAATATGCACCATAAAACATTAAAAAACCAAAAACCAAAACCAAAAACAAACAAACAAAAAACCAAACAAACCTATTGCAAGGAGATTACAGTATTCCTATAGATGTTTATACTTAAATGAATAAAACACAAACATGTTATTCTGATAGAATTCTAGAACCAGACAGACATCATGAAGGGTCACAAAGCCTCCAAATATCTTGATTCATTTTGGACTAGTTGGGTAGTTTTATCCTTAAACAAACACATTATTGTGAGAGAGCTCATCTCACAGTGAAGGATGTTATGTCAGAATATTCAGATCACCCTTCATGGGATCATTATTTGTCCCAGCTCTTATTTTTCTCATCCATTGTTCTTAGACCCCTACATCATAAAGATCACATCTGGGTGGCAGTTCTACTCTTCTCTCTCATGTTCTTGGAAATGAAAGAGTTATTTTGCTAGAGGAAATAACCCAGGAAATCAAACACAATCCACTTCCAGTCTCTTCCTTTCCCCAGTGATGTAGTGCAGAAGCATATAGGTAACAGCATCCCTTCTATTGAAAGAGGTTCTGGGGTATAATGGAGACAAAGACGCAGGTAGAGAAAGGCCAAGAGAAGCTGAGTGCAACAGGTTAGGTTACAATAACGTAGGATGGGGCACAAAGTTAACAGTTTGATATTGCAGTGGTATTGATATTTATTAGTTTGGGTATTGTTTGGATACTAGAGATTTAGAACTGCTGCTACTGTGGAAATGCTATATAACTGTGTAAATTAAAGCAACTAATTTGTCTTTCTGAAATATCTAAACAAAATAAATTCAACTCAAACTAGCATGAAGAGGTGGTATTTTCAACTGAAGCTAAGAGCTCTGAACCAAGTTTCTTTTGCTGATAAATTGGTAGCTGCTAATATAAAAATTTGTATGGTCTCCAATACTATTTATGCTTTGTAACAATAATTACACTGCAGATGACAGAAAATGCCAAGATGTTAACCACTCATTTCTTCTCCTTCTGATTTGTGTAATTTTCAGGTTCTGCTCTTAAACCAGTTCATGAGACTTTCAACCACTAAATAGAAAACAAAACTGCTAGTAATACAATCCTTTTACTTATCTGTTTTTGTAAACACGATATTTTCCAATTTCCCAAGTAATTTTCAAGTAGGTGTGTATGTTTTCTTTTTTAGAGTTTCTTGTACTAAAATGAGGAAACAAGTAGTCCTGGAGACCATTTTCAAATGTATGAAGGACTAGGAGGCAGTTTGAAATAATCAGCAAGAATTTATGAAGGAATATTCATAGCTGATCAGCCTGATAGATTTCTGTGATGAGATGACTGGCTTGGTTGCTTATCTTGACTTTAGTCAGCCTTCAGCACTGCCTGCCATAACACCTTCATAGACTAAGTGACACAGCTAACAGACAGGATAAAGAGGACAGTGAGCTGGGTTGAAAACTGGCTGAACTGCCATGCTCAAAGAGCTGTGATCAGCTACACATGTCCAGCTGGAGGCCAGTCACTAGACCAGAAACCCAAAGGGTGGGTATTAGGGTCAGTACTGTTTAGCAGCTTCATTAATATATGGCATAGTATGTAATAGAAGGGTTTGAATGTATGGCAATCACAGGTGGCAATGGCACAGTTGAGAGACCCTGGGTAAGAATCAAAGGGCAAACAAATAACGTGGATGCCATTGTGGGAGTCTGCTATAGACCTCCCAGACAGGATAATGACACTGATGAATTATTCTTTGAGGAACTAAAGGGCACTTGCAAGTCAACAGCCCTTGTCCTTATGGGGAACTTCAACTTGCCAAAAATTAGCTGGGTTCATCACACAGCTAGTTCAACCTTGTCCAGAAAATTCCTAAAGCCCCACATGACAACTTTATGGAACAGATTCTAAGGGAGCCAAATCAGAAAAAGGCACTACCTGTGATTAAGTGAATATGTCAATGTATGTCCTGTGAAGAAAAATTTCATGGAATAGACACTTGTGCTATTCAGGTCTGATAATTCTAAACTGCCATTGTCAATCATACTAGAAGACAACCTTTCCCCACCCCAGACAAAAATACAGCTGTCATGTCCTAGTTGTTAGATATATGATGAATTATTTTGAAGAAAACAGTGACTAAATGAACATACAAGTCATGGTACCAAATAAATACCTTACATCATGATCAATACCAGAAAACTTCTTTTCTTTGTATTGCATGAGTCTCTGAAAAAAATGTAGAATGTTGTGCAGAAATGTTACCTGAATATTAGGTACACTTGTGATAGATTGGCTATAAAAGACAGTGGCATATTTCTCAGTGGAAAAATATTGTTCCATTTTAATTAAGTACCTCTACATATCTGAAAGCTTTCAAGCTGGATAACATCAAATGTTGTTGATAAGTCTTTCAGATTCTCACTGTAAATTGAATTTCTTTAATCCATTTGGTTCAGGAAGTCCCTCTTACTTGTTTACACTTTGACTTTCTTTTGTCTCCACACAGAGACCTTTCTACGTGTACTCAATTCATGTTGGCTACAGTCATCCTTTTCTGCCTGTCCTGAAATATCTTGTGTTAGCTTGTAGACAGAACCGTTTCTTAGTTCAGCATCTCTTGCTTGACTTAATGAAGGTTACTCTCCCTGATCAGGGAGCTTGGAAACCTGATGAGAACAACTTGCTCCACTGAACCAAGTTACTGCACTGTTAAGGTTTAAATGATTATTTGTGGGGTAGTCCCAAAGATGAGCTGGAGAGAAGCTGTTGGAGTTGACCAAGCTGGTACCCGGGACTGAAGTTGAATAAAAACTGTCAGTAAAGATTCCTTCTCACTACACTACTTGAATTAAATTACATTGTCAATTTATTTGTCTGCTGGTTGCTCTTCTGATCTAATTAAAACTCTCATCACAAATTAAAAAGAAAGGATCACCTTACTGAATTGTGGGAGACATGCCTTTTGTAATCTGAGTTATTAATAACATATTTTATTATTAAATCTGGAAGAAATTTTATAAACTAATTCACTACCACCAGGGATGCTGCAGTTCATCAGTTATAACAGTAAGTGAAAATAGCTCATTTTCTCTTGAGCTTGATTCTCTCTTGAGCTGCTCTTTTGGGCCAAATCCATCTGATTCCAAAATCAAGCTAAAAGTTCTGTTGTTCTGAATGGATCTGGGTCAGGTCAATGGGACTTAAGACAGTACATACTTAAGACAGTATGTAGTTGCAGGATTAGGCCCTTTCTATTTTGCATTCATTAGTGCAACACTGCTGTTTCTAGGATGTAGTACATCCTAACACCCATATTTTCTGTGTAATTTATTTTTATTCCCAAGAAACTAAGAAAATAAAATCAAATTTATTTTCCCCAAATTAAATTTCCAGGAATAAATAACTCTGTCCAAATTCTTTTAGTGTGGTTTTAACAGTATCTTTTGCCTTCCTCCAAACTATCTTTTCTCTTTTTCTCAATTTGGTTTTAAAGCACAATACAGTTAATTTTTAGAAGATATGTGAAGTATATATGAGTTTAAGATTATTCAGGGAAAATATAAAATTAGAAAAGGAACTTTTAGGCATATCCCAAATAACATTAATCTAAAGGGGAAAATATTCATAATCCTTTATGAAGAATGTAGTTCTTTTGTTTCCAAGCTGAATCACAAGGCTACCTAGTTGAAAGGTGAAGATGGCTCGTCTCTTGAATAGCTTTTGGAGCTAGATGATATATGATGATTAATTGTATTATGCAAAGTCTGTCCCGGGTGTACAGACCTCATAAAGCCAAAGATGACACAAGTGCATTATTAACTCCCATCATAGTGGTAAAATAAGCCAACTTGTGATCTAATTACCTATTTTTATATATATGTGATTATAATGAGTGTTCTGACAGTATGTAAAGACAGAATTTAAGTATTCATCTTTTTATCCGTAGTCTTTCATTTGGTTTAATTTGAAAATGTAATGCTTGATTTGCCAGAAAATCTAGAAAGTATAGTTCCAGACTCAGACAATTTTTACAGTATTACATGCTGAGGCTGCCCCTGGGAAGGTATTTATTTCTCTACTCCTTGTCAATAATGAATGACCCGACATAGCAGAAACCTTATTAGAGTCTATGTTTAATGATTGCCCTAGTGATATGAGTGGCCTGATAACAAATTGAAATGTCAGACACTCCATGACCCTCTAATAATATTGAAATCTGCCAGCCCCTATTAAAATGCCTTCCAACTGTATCATCCTGTGGTAATAGATCAGTTACTTACCCTAAGTAATACAGTTATCATGTGGGACACTGCAGCACTATCATTTTAATCAAAAGAGTCAAAAAAGAAGTGGAACAGTGAGGTATTGTCATAATAATTCATGATGAATCCACTTTGTTAAGGTGGAAATCTGCCCAGGAAGTAAATGTGATTGATATTTATTCTGCAGTGCTATACAGTAAAAGGAAAGAAGTAACTTTCAAATTTGAATGAACAGGGTTTTCTCTCCCTCTCTCACCCTCTACCTCCTGCTGTCTCTGTTTTAATGGAATATCTTATTGCATGAGCTACTTTCATAGGTGCAAGTGCAATCCGATTGTTGTCATAGGAAAACACCCAAGAAACATAAATAGCTTTTCACCATTATTTCCAACAATTCCACTGCACTTTTACATGGAGAGCATGACATTGAAGTTTTCCTGTTTACGAATATATATAATGAATATCAATTAAAAAAAAAAAAGAAGTAATGTTTATCTTCATAATTATAGCAAGGAAAGCTAAACTAAGAGCAACTGTAGCAACTGAAAAAACAGTATCACATCCTTCTTCCTTAGGACTTGCCCCTCACTGAATTATGTTAATGTGTAGAAGTCTTCTTTTACAGAATGGTAAGGTTGGAAGAGACCGCAGTGGATGATCTGGTCCAATCTCCCTGCTCATCTTTCAAACTACTTATTCTTTTGTTCTGCTGCCTGGGAAAAAGCAAATGTTTCCTATCACTTCCACTACCAAGAAGAAACTAGAAAACCTTAAACTCTTTCCCTCATATAGACAGTTTTAACAATTAATCTTCAACAAGCAGTGTATACAACTTCATATTAAGGTTTTCTGCACCAGCAGTCCCAGAAACATTGAAAGTTTCCTTCAAGGAGAAAGGAGGGCCTTTGACTTGGTCTCCCTGTAGTATGTTTAAAGCAAAATGGTTAAACATGCCCCAGAGAAGCATTCTGTTAGGTGGTGGAATACTGCCTGCAACTTCTGGCTTAAAAGGTTGAAATTGATATTATAAACTTCCACTGGCAGCCAGGTAAGTGGCATTCCTAAGGGGTTGATATTAGTGCTTATAATATGTAATACTTTTATTAATAACCTGAACAATGGGATGAGAGCAAGTCTGTGGCTGACACCAAACTGGCAAGGACTGGTTAAGAGGCTGGAAAGCAGAGCTGCTATTTATACCAACCTTGACAGGCTGAATATATTCAAAACTTTACTAGTCAAGGTCATAAACAATGTGATCAAAACTTTGAGCAGGACACTGGACTAGACAACTCTTTCAGAGATCCCTTCCAATCTGTATCAGGGCTAGTATTCTGAACCTATCGCATACGATATATCACTGCTGAAAAATCTTCAGTATCTGGCTTTAAACACATGATCACGCCGAAGGCATGTTGTCCATATAGGTATCTTGTGATGAAGTTCCAGCTACAGTATTTACATGACATCATTAATTGTACCTGAATTGGAGCTTTGGGCATAGATTTACTCATAAGATTAGAATGAGAAAGAACACTCTTGGTAATCTCAGACTGTCTCAAAGCACTTGATTCTCCTGAAGCTAGTGGGAACCTGTCCTTCCGCTGTTGAGGATGTTAAACTGTGCTTGCCTATGGGATTCTCTGCCCCATTGCTTATTATGGAAAAGAAGATGAGGTTAGATAGGAGTTTGCCAACTTGCAGTTTCTAAGTTCTCCACCTTTTAAAGGGACATCATGGAAATTATGACCTTCTGAGCCAGGGTGTAGCTCTGAAGTTGCACTTAGTATTTTTACATATATATACTGAAAATGACAAGGTCATCTTTCATACTGTATGATTTTTCACCTGAAATACCTCTAGAACTGACTCTAAAGGTTGTACTTCATAGGATTCCCGAGGGCATGCTTACTTGCCAAGTAGACCCCTCCTGGGACCTTGTGTCTTTCTCATCTCCTCTTCCAAACACCGTATCAATTGATGTGAGACAAAGCAAATACTTCAAAGTTCTTCTTAGGGGAGTCCTGAGTAGATCAAGGGAGATATACAGGAGGTCTGTGCTGAATATGAGTTCAGGTTTGCACAAGTGACCATGGGAACACTCTGGCCTTCGACACTGTAAGATCTGAGCTTGAAGTATACCATAATTCCCTAGATGAATAATCAGGATGGTAGTACTTATGTACTAATGATATGTGTATGAGCAGGTGCCACTTGTAGAGGGGAACATAAGCCTACTTCTATGTCTGCTTCTATGCCTTCTTCCCTGCCCTGTTGCAACCTCCTCTAGCAGTGCCTTCTCCTGTGTGCTTTCTACCCTGCCACAGTGCCTCATCATGTACCTCCACATTGAAGTTTTGGGTTACCCTCTAATCAAACTACCGAATCATGAATTCCAGTTACCTTTTCTCTATAAACATTTAAGATTATATCACAGTATAGGAGCAGAGGGCTCTCTAAAGCTCATTGTTATAACTGATCTTAATTCATGGCAATAACCAGAACCTGGCTTCAGAAGGGCTCTCTAAAGGGGCAGAAAACAGTGAGAAGATTTTGGCAAGAGTTTTGTATGAGGGATAGTTAATTTCAGCTGTACTCTGAAAAAAAAAAAAAAAGACTTTGTGAAAATAATAGCTACATGTTTTTGTGTGTGGTGTGGCTTTTTTGTGGTTTGGTTTGGTTTGGTTTGGTTTTTGGTTGGTTGGTTGGTTGGTTGTGGGGTTTTTTTGTTTGTTTTGTTTTGTTTTGTTTTTGTTTGGTTTTTTGTTTGTTTTGTTTGTTTGTTTGTTTGTTTGTTTTCCCAAATAAAAAGACAAATATTGTATCTGCCATTCCTGCAAACTCACTGTGGGCTTCTACTGTCAGCCTTAACTTCCCTCCATTTCACCTATCATCAACAGTAATAAAGACTTGCAACCTAAATTAGTCCCCCTGAGAAGACTGTGTAACACACTGGCTTATATCTATGCTCTCGTTGACACCCCTTCAGCTCCCTTCATGTCAGTGGCTTTCCACAGGCAAAGCTGACTGAGCTTAGTGAATATTACACTGAGGATCTACAAAAGGTATCAGGCCCTGTAGCTTACAGCTCTTTGCTGCCTTGCGCTGTAGAGTGAGCAGTAGGGAAAAAGAACTATGCTGTAGAAATCAGTTATATTTTCATTGTCCTGTATTGCATTTATATTTGATGAATTGTGTAGAAATTCTTTCAATTGTTTAACAAGCCTGAACTGCTTCTGACTATCTGAAAAACCTATAGGATGCTGATTTTCTTTTCCCCCCAGGGCCAGCTTTTGACTGTGAACTGCAGTGCAATGTGCCTGAGGACAGGGAGAGCCATTGCGGTCTCATTGCTGGGCTGGGGCTTACACTGATGTCTCAGAGATGCTGTACCTTAACTCAGTTTCACCCCCTGCCAGGGGGTCCAGTGAGTTGCCCTGGAGCTGAAGGCAATGAGACCGCTTGCCAGGCATAAAGTTGAGAACGTGCATAACAGAATCAACCTCAATATTCACATATTTATTCCACTGAGTGCAGAAATGCTAATTACTTGGATTTTTCAAATTAAAATTGCAAATGTACCAACTAAATATATTTCAGACAAAAGACAATAAATTTTTCCAGCTGAGATTTGCTTGGGGACATTTTTCCATAACATAGGATATGTTTTCTTGCCCTTTGGAGTGCAGAATTAGTTAGGCAAGGCACAAATAGTGTCAGACAAATCAAGAACACATTCACTCAGGGCTACAATTTTTTTTTTACACTATTTGCTCAGCTTCACTGAAACTCTTTACCTGAGTAAACTTGAAAGCCCAGAAAAAAGAATCTTGCTATTTTGTTGCCATGTACCTGATTTAGCTTGGTTAGAAACCAATTCATAAACATTCAGGTTTAATTTTGTATTTGGCATTTTGTATTAATCCATGTTGTTGAACTGAACATGTTCAGTTTAGCATCTAAACTGTTTAGCATCTTCTAGATTTTGTCATACAGTTCTTCATGTAGTGTAAATTAAGAAAATTTACACATTAGTGTAAAATAAGTCTGAATATCCTCCCATTTTGGTCATTTCCTTTCATCCCTGGTGGTTGTCTTCACTCTTGTTGTAAATATTGTGCGACGTCATATGTAACCTTTGGGCATATAGAATATTAATCCATCATTGATCATGTTCCCCTATGTCTCCTTCTCCACAGCTTTCTGATTTTCCTCCCGAATGAACTCTGAAGTAATTCTACATCTTTATTATTGTGATCAGTTCACTTTAGTTTTAATTAACAACATGGGCTCTACTAGGGTTTTTTTGAATTTGTTTTCTTTTTTTTTTTAAAACATTCTTCCAGCTACTTAGATGATGATTCTTTAGTAGTTTCTTCTTTTACTGCTTTTGTTTTTATTTTCCTGGATCCCTGTTTCCTTCACAGAAGTAAATATCAGAATACACAAGTGTAACACAGATGTTCTAAATTTAGCAACGATATTAAAGAAGAAAAAGGCTTTTTCTGTAATCAACTTCCTGTCAGTTCAGGACTGCTTCTCGTAAGCAGTCAAAAAGCACCCTACTCAAAAAGCATCCCACAGATAAGTTCTTCCACTTTTTTAGATACTATGACTACTTTAGTAAATAATTTTTTTTTGCTCTTTCATCTTAATCTAGATGACAACAGGAGTGCCTCTGATTCCTCTTGCAGGTTGTAATTGCTCTTTTTTCAGGCATTTGTAGAACTGCCCTTCACTGTGTCATACACAGGTAGCTCATGGAGGTGTGTTTTGTTTGTCACTGTCTACCATCCTTAAATCACTGTTGTTCTCTGAGCTCACTTCACTTTGCCTGACTTCAGATTCTGCATCCCAAATTCCAGAGACAATTTACACACCAGAAGCCATCCATAGAAATTTTGCCTCAGAAATAAGTCTGAGTTAGAGAGATGTCACATATATTTGTCTTGAAGCTAAACTGATATCCTGAATAAAACCTTATAGCTTGAATCTCTCTGATTGTGCCTCTGTGTTTGCATCCCACAACTGTATTGCCCTTTGTGCTCGTCCAGTTTGGAATGCTCCTCTGTAATTTGTTGCCTACTGTCACCTTGAGGTTTTTGCCTTCTGTTGGATTTGTGGCTTCCCTAAGCCCAAGTTATTCTTCCCTAGTGGCATACATTAGCTTGCATTTTTGCAAGATGAATCTCATTTTGCTATTCTCAGCCTGTATTTTTCTGAGCTGCTTTATATTACATTTATTGTTCCTTACTTGTGTAATATCTCCCAATTTAACATCATCTACAAATTTAATGAATGTGGTTTTATTCTGCTGTCTTCATGACTATTAACAAAGGTGGTAAGTAAATATTGGTTCTCCTATAGGTCATGGTGGCTCTGCCCTTCCCCCTGCACATGCATGCCCCATTGCCTCACCCTCAAGAGCTCTGCATTGCACTGCCTGGCACTCTCAGTAGTTCCAGTTTCAGTCTTTGTGTACTTCTACATAAATCTAGTCTCCATGTTAACTTGCTATATAACTGGTTCACCAAAATCCACATCTGGGGCACAGACTATATCTCAAACACCCAGAATTTTAAGAAATAGCACAGAATGTGGGGAGCTAAGTCTCATGAGTCTGTTACATTGTTCAGATGTAATGCTTGCATTAGGTCAGAGTAGTGCACCTCTTGTCTTGAAACCAGTGATAGTTTAACAGGTTTGTCGTCTCAGTTTTGTCAAGCATGTGGGTTTCCCCACTTACGTACAGAGGAGAGTTTTTAGTGTGGATACAGTTAGACCACATTGAGATTACAACACATTGTCTGTTCAATTATTCTTCCAGAATAGGCATCTTGATACAGCTCCACAGCAAGAGGTGAAAAATGGTAGAAATTCCTGGTTTGTGTGGGACTTTGCTTATGTTTACAAGTTTCATCAGCATGACTGAAAAGTCATCTCACTAAATGTCATAGAATCCAAGCATACCTGGAACTTCACTGGCAGAAAAAACTGTTTTAACAGATATTGTCTTCAGAAAGTTAATAGAGATTATGGCAAAAGAATGAAGGAAGGAACATTGGTTGGTGTTTCATTTAGTTATTTATTTATTTATTCAGGCATTTATTTATTTATTTATTTATTTATTTATCTATTTGCATAAGGTGTGTCTTTGCAAGAAGTCTTTATGCAAGATTCATAGATACTTAGCAACTTTGTATCTCAACTAATACATGCCCAGATATTTAGGATGATAATAGATAGAAGGAAAAGAGGCAATGAATAAGAAAGTAATGTGAGTACTGATCAGCAGTGAGAGCTATTTCTGCTCCAGTTACCCGTAGTAGGATCAGACAATTTTATAGCTGTGGAAACCACAAAAGAAAGAAGAAAGTCAGAGGGAAGGCAGAAAAAAAGGCCTGGTGATCTAGTAGATGGATCACTGGTTTGCATCTTCAGCACAAAGCATCCATTTTTCTACAAAGTCTCAGAATACTTGCATGCCCTCAAATTGCATTATCTCCCTACAAAATGGGTCTATGTAATAATATCATAAAATCATAGAATCATGAAATCCTAGAATGATTTAGGTTGGAAGGGACCTTAAAGATCATCTAGTTCCAACCTCCCCACCATGGGGATTGCTAACCACTCGATCATAATTGCAGTGTTCATAATCACAGAATAATTTAAGGCCTGCAAGTAGTAGCGTGGACAGGCAGTAATTCTAACTTGAAGCTGTCTGCTAGTCCTTGCAAAATAAACACAGCTCAAGTATTTAGTAACTAATGTTTTCCCCTTCCTAGTAAGTAAAGTTTTAAGAAAGTCAGTTTAATTTAATATTATATTCAAATCATGCACAGATAGATTTCTAGGTACTATCTTCAAAATATTCAGTCCCACAGTCACTTTCCAACTGTGGTGCAGACTGCTACATACTCATGACTAGTAGAAAGTATAACAGGCTTGCAGAGTCTCATGCCTGTGTAGCTCTTCAGCTTTCCCTATGTATTATTTTGTTGTGAAAAATAGATTAAATCCCAGCAGTATATTTTAGTCTCTAGGCATTTTTGTTCCTGGATATTTTTAAAACATATTTTTCTTTTTTTGCATTCTTCTTTTTTTTTTTTCATTGTAATTGGCATATTTATAAGTGTTCCTTTGTTTTTCTCTGTACCTGCAGCTGGCATTTACCCTTACTTTTCCCTCTCTCTGCTGTGGTTGAATGTTCTTGCTTCATTGCCTCCTTCCTTCTTCATTTCCAGTTGACAGCATCATTGTAAAGGTGAACTAAAAAGAAAATTGGAAATTCTGTTTACTTCACCACTGTGCACTGAATGCCCCACCTATGCAGTCTCACAGAGAAACTCATAAAGAGAACATGCTGCACCGACAGACATGTCTTTTCTCTGCAGATTGCAACATATCTACAGGGACAGTTAGTGTCTAGCATTGCTGTGGTGTTGCTGTGCAAAGGTGGCCTTGAGCAGATTGATACAGGACAAGATTCACTGCATCACATATGCATTTCAAATCTTATTTCTTATTTATCCCTACTTATCACCCTTTTTATTCCCAAGGTAAATCCTCATCCCTTCCCATCAAATGTGTAATGCTTTTTCTGAATAAACTTAGTGTATACGGTGCAGTGAAAATGACTTCTGGAGGCTACACTTCAGAGCGGGTTGCAAATATCTCTCCTAGAGTTACATACTGTTCCCAGGGGTCTGTGCATGGGAGGGTGCAAATCTAAGTGTATGCCTGATGGAGCTCAGGTTTAAATCATCATGAAAATATCTGCTGCTTTAAAGTTCTGCTTCCATTTTGGGTGTATTTCTAGAGGATGAAGCCAGAAATGGGGCAAATAACAGAAGGAATTACTTCATTTTTGCCTGATCTCTAATACCAGTTTCTGAGAAGTGAGAGTTATATTTAGTGAGTTGCATCATTGGTTCTTGGCAGCCATAGCAACTAAGAACATCTTCTACCCACCCAAAACAGGGAAGGGAAAGAAGCCAAGCTTTACTATTACCCTGGCCTCTCTTTCCTGGCTTCTCTCCCACCACTGCAACAGGTTCAGGTTTAGTACAATAGCATGTGGAGCCTAACACATTTTCCCCTATATTCCCCTTTGTATTCCCAGCTCCACTGTAATGCGGGGGAATGGACTTCAGCTGTGAGGTTTCTCCATGCTGTATTTTGTTGTGTTTGCTGTGTTCCCATCTTTATTTACCCTTTATGATGATTGCTTTCTCAGTCTTGGATTAGCATTTCAACGAGACATATGCAGGACCATGGGGTGAGACCATGGCCAGTCCTATGCCAAGTGTCAAGAATAGACTTCTACTTACTCATCCAGAAACCATGACTCTTCAGTGATAATGTTTCTAGGTCTAAAAACAAAGGTTTTTTGACATAAAGAATTTCCTTTTATAAGCAGAAAAACAGATGCGTGGGAATGGGATGAGTTTTGGTATTTCCTATCAGAAGAGGAAAGAATGAAGAAATTTTATTCTGTGTTTTTGTTCCCACTTCTGAGTGTGTAAGCCTGCCACTGACTTTGCCAACACTTCCTCACAAGCCACCAAACAGCTTACCTAAACAAGAAAAGGCAATATCATTTGGTTACTATTTACTTAGCAGAATTGTAACTAACAGACTTGAAGTGAGATTCCTTGTCATATTACCAGCCGCTTAAATCACCTTTTCCCCTCGTAATAATTACTGGATAGCTATACTGACTGTTATCTGCTAATTTATAAACCTCTCATTAATCATCTGCTATCTATGAATGTGTTTCGATGCATTATTTGTTGCTATATGAAAATGAAAGTATTATAGGTTTCCTTAAAAGGACAGATAGAGAAGGAGTCAGACAGAGACATGGGAGGTCAGTGGGGTCATAGGAAATGAAGAGGAAATGGGGAGAGGCTGGGAACAGACTGCACCTGTAAACTTCAGGTTATTGCTGTATCTTTAGGAAGAAGTAAAGCATCAAAGCTGGACATAATAAAATCGCAGACTTCCTGGTCAACACTGTCATTACCTGGGCTTCTGAAGAATCATGAAAAGGGCCAGTGGAGATATTTGCATTGTTTATGTACAACATCAGTTCTATTTCAAAAGCTCCAACATACTGGTTCATTCGTGTTTTTGTTATTTTCTTGGAAAGTACATTCATGTAGAGCTTTCAGGGGCAAATGGTGCCAATTGATTTGATATTTATTATTTGTGTAAAAGACTTCATGCATTCTCACATCTTTGTGTGAAATTATCCATTACAAGATGCTGAAGTGACCAAGCTTACTCGAAGGACTCCTCAGCAGAGTCGTCTTCACAGTACTTTTGAGTTGTGTTTGGTTCCATTTCCACCCTTAGAAACACAGGAGACATCTAGAGTTAAAAAATTGTGATGGTGCCTCAACAGAAAGCCTGCCCACCAGAAGACTTATTGTTCTTGACAATGCGAAATAATGGTTAAATATAAAAGGAGCATTGCTATATGTCTCTAGAAACAGATGACTGTTACAAAGAATTAGCTCCTGTAAATTAATTGGGTAAAATGGTCATTTATAAAGCCAGATTACAATTTAATGAGGATGAGGTAATGAAAATATGAAAATATGATAAAATTTGATATACTTCGCCTTGATGCTATCTTTCTACTCCTGGTTCTGCTTTCTGGACAACATTGAACCCTGTTGTTCTAGCCTATGATATAAGTAGAGAGGCCACGATTTTGTCTGTAGCCTTTTTGATACCTTTGTTGAGTCAAGGAAAGAGTTGATTCCTTAAAAGAATTTTTTTTTTCAGTAGAGATTTAGAGATGGGAATTCTGGAGTGTCATAAAACAGATATCATTTCATTTCTGACCAGTCTGATAGGATCAAAGTTAGGATCCTGCGTCTCCTGAGGGAAAGTGATCTCTGCTTTCCAGAGGTTCTTTATATCTTATCTTTCTTATCTGTCTTTCCTATCTCTAGCTATATTCATATGAACCTGATGGAGACCTGGGACTATTCTCATGAAATATACATTTTTGAGTCAACTTATTTCTCCAGAGTTATGTGATTTAACCTTGTTGGGGAAATATCTGTAAAATAAATTCCAGTATTTTAATAGATAGAGAGGGACAGAGTCTAAACATTAGGCTTACTCTGTGTACAGACACAAAGATAATGCTGCCTGGAGTAAACTTTATCTCTTTGCTCCTCAGAAGCTCATCTGAGAGTAATTGTACATACCCAGCTATATGAAAAGAGAACAGCTTGATGCAAGAAATGGGAATAGAGGCTATGACTGAAGTATCTCATGTCTGCCTGATCAAGGCAAGCTATTGAACAGTCATCAGAAAAGAAAGAAGGCAGATGACAGAAGCCATGACTGACTATCAGCATCACAGATACAATAATACAGGCAGAGGAGACCTTTTGCCTTATGCCTTGTGAACAAATCCCATGCAAGATTTTGTTATGTACTTGTAGCAATGCTTCTGTTTCAGTGTGAATAGAAACAGCTTTGCATACAGAGGCATTACAAAGGATCAAAATTTAAAGTTAAAACAGATCAAGTTTTTCAGAATGTTGAATGTCATTAAAAATAGTTTATTCAAGCCATAATCCCCTTAGAATTGGTTATTACCACTATTAATGACTTGCTAGTTAAAATATTAATGGCTCATAACTGAAAACTGCTGGTAATGGCTGATTTCAAGGGGTATTGTTACTTAATTAATGACACTTCACCTATCTGCAGTCAGTTTTGTAGGCATTCATTTTACTGTCTGTTTCAGGATACTAAAATCAGTTATTACATGTGAAGGAAACATTACAAAGAGAGATAAAATAGATTCTTATTTTCTGGTTGTTTTGCATTTTGCGGCCTGTCAACTGGCTTGCATCTGAGTTTACATGTCTCCTATTCGTATCCAGCTTCTTATTAGGAATTTTACATGGATTGAAATTGCATGTTGGAACTGTGTATTGGAAAGCAATCCATACTATTGTGATAGATTAGTAAATGGAAATTTAAAATATTTAGTTTAAATATTTTTGTTTTGTTTTGTTTTGTTTTTGTTTTTGTTTTTTTTTTATAGATCACCTCTTTTCATCTCTTTCATCTGAATGAGCATTTCTTTCACAATATCCCATTTTCACCCATGGCTTTGTCATATCCTGTTTAGGAACCTTGTTTAGCATGTTAATACTATGATTGTTCTAGCTTGTAATTTGCACACCATGTTGATCGTAAAGATATGTTGTAGGAATACACGTGGTGAAAAGGAAGTAAGCTGAAATGCTAGATGGCAGGATAACTACAAAGTATGGAGAGTATGGTAAAAATTTTATATGCTTACTCAAAAGTCTCAGACTTCAATTTTCTAGGAGTTACTGGGTGTCCATTGCTCTGTGCTTGCAGCTGTTATGCTTAGGTATAGAACATAATACAAATTCTCTGTAACAGGCACTTTTAATTTCAGTATCCAAATTCCTGCTTATCCCTGCACTGCCTCATGCACTGAATAACAGAAGAAAACTCTTTCATACATGTATTTTCCATGAGTACCAAAGAAACTGTATTTGCATTGTGGGGTTTGGATACCTTCAGCTCTTTCTTCCATGACTGTGGTTTCTCGGAATCCAGTCCTATAAACCGTTACAACACTAATCTTCTCCTAAATGCTCCCAAGTCACAGTAGCAGAACAGTTCTGGGGACTGTAAAGATGATCATTCCCTTAACCATAAATCTGACTATAAGCTCAAGCTTGTAGGTACTCAGTAGTGTTTTCAGTGAGCCATATTCTTCTGTAAAAGCTCATACAATTAATGACAATTTTCCTAATTAATGAAAAATTTTCTAATGTACTTCCATAATTCACTCTTCTTAAGTGGAATATTTCAGAAAATAAAAAAAAAAATAAAAAATGAGTGTATACATTTCATATTGAATAGCTCTTTAACTTTTCAGGTATTAAAAATTTCCTCTAAAGACAGTTCTGCTGAACATCTCTATCCAGCCTACCTTATTTCTATACCCCTAGTCAAGAGACTAAGAACCTTACTAAGAGCACAGGGAGGAGTTAGGTAGACACACAGATGGTAAAACCTCAGATGAAATTAAAAATTTAAAAATATTTAAATTACAGATAATCTTTCATTCTCTAAGAAAATAGGGTAGCCATACAACAACAAGGTTGTTCCTTGCACTCCTGTGGGCTTTATTGCTTTCATTTAAGCAAATTGTGGACTACCAAAAGATGATAATTTTAATTTGAGGTGAAGGACTACCATCTGTATATATAGTGGGCTCCTCTCCCTTATGTATTATCTACTCACATAACACCCATTTTGTTGTTTGGGGAATGTGATGAAGATAACAAAGGTGAAAAGAGACAGGTGCTGATCAAACAGATGTTATTTTAGTCTGACTTCCTTTATTTGGCTCATCAGTGTTTGTCAATGTAGACATGCATTGCTGCCAATATTTTAAGCCTGAGCTAGTCCTACTGGCTTGCACTGTGATTTACTGTGTGAACAAAAAGGAATAAATAGACATTATCAAACTCCAGTGGTTTTTTGTTACAGATACCTAGAGGTGAAAAACTACTGCAAACTTCCATTTGGTCACTTCACCTTTGTCACTTGTTACAATCAGCCTTATCTGAATCTCATCCTATAATTTTTTTGTCTGTACTGACATTTTCAAATGAGTGTAGTGAGAGGAACAGCATACAGATTTTGAGGAATATTTACACAAGTAACACTGCTCTACAAAGGCAGTCATACTGCACAATCTGTATCTGAACTTCTTCAGATACAGAATAAATTATCTCAATGTAACCCATGTGGAATACAGGCTAGAGCTGATTTTAATGCTAAACTAAACCTCTTTTGAATCCATTTTAGTGAGATGGTTTAATTAACTAGACCACTTCTCCTAGCCCCCTGTACTCAATGCAAATTAATGGCACTCAGAACACACATTCTCTCAGTGTCTTGCTTGCTGTTTGCTGCCTCTGAATCCTATCTCACATCCCACACCTTGCACTTGCACAAGTGATTAACTACCTTCAGACCTCATTTCCTTCTAAGTGGCTTCACAGTATTTTTCTTCCATGGAAGGAAAATATGGTGAGTGAGCCCAGCACAAAACCATTTTCAAAGGTGTCAGCACTGTTGTGCCAGAGTATCGTTTCTAATATCTTATGCTATAATATAGAATACAAAATAAATGTTATATTATTTACTTCATACACTATCACTTACCTAGGGTAAAGGTGAGGAGTCTGTTTTAAATATACTGCTTATGCTAGAAAGTGGCCGTGGGAGTTTTAGGCAGACTCAGAATGCAACATTTTTTTAATATATCATCTAGATAAAGACTGTCTGAGAAATGACACATCATTCCTGCAGGGAGAGAGAGAGCAGCCCCTCTTATAAATGCCAATTACGTTGAGGCCATGATACGGACTCAGGCACCCTAGTGCCCTCTGTCACCAAGAGGGAATGCCATATAAAAGCTGGATTTTCTGCTTCATGAGATTCCCATATGTAAAACTTTTTTTCTGCCTAAAGGGAGTAAATAAGAAATGGAACTGTGGAAAATCCTTTCAAGTTAAGTTCTGACAAAAGCCAGCCTTCTCAGTTCTTACTTGAAGAGCACTGTCAAAACATCAAGTTGAGACGAAGGCCTGAAAGATCACTTTGGTGGAGACTGTAGAGAGAGACCTTTGAAAAGCTGTCTTTGTTTCCATGTGCTCCTAAGCTCTTAGTATTCCTGGAGGCCCCCAGCAGAGAGTACAGCTCTGTCATCTGTGTGCTTTATTAAATCTCTGTAACACAGAGCTACTGCCCAAAAGGACCTCACATTAAAAGGCCAATAGGACACCCTGGAACTGAAATAAGAGCCTTTCTTTCACCACCAGCAGCAGGTAGAGGCTCTGTTTAAAACACATGAGGACTCAGCAGATGGAAAAGTGACAAGGTACAATGTAGATGGTCTGCAAGCACACAGCAAAGAGTCAGGAAAGACACTGAGTCACTACTCAGAGCAGTGGGGCTCCAGGTTCTTGCAACAAGGTACCTCAACCTGGCTGCTCTATCAGGGCTGAGGGGAAACTGCTGTTTCCAGCACTTTAAAAACAGGAGCTGCAGGTTGGTGTCCTTCACCTCTACTGTCAAATCTGAAACCTCAGAGGCATTGGTGGAGAAACTAATTGTGCTTGTAACTCACTATTTGAAACACTGATGCACTGTGTATTTCATAGCATCTGGGCTTCTCAAATGTTGATGCTATATTAGAAAGCAACCACAGAATTTAGCAGAGAAGTTTGATTGTCTTTTCTTTCCCCTACTTTGCATTACTTTCCAGATGTGCTCCTTGTGGAATTATGCAATGTCTTTAAGTATGGAAATTTTGTTTTCACATATGTCACAAGCAGTCACCACTTATGTTGTTGAAGTGTTTACATGCAGTGTTATTTAAACTGTTATGAAGGAAAATGGTGTTTCAAACATGAAAGTGAATTCCACACCTGCAAAAACAATCTCCTGCAGGTTTTGGCTCATTCTACATCCAGGGCATGACCATCTGGGTGTTTCATCTGCCCACCTGACAGCACTGTGGGTCACAGGACTAGCTTCAGTTCTTTTGAGAGGAGAACTCAACACCATTGCCTCTAAGGTCATGGGTTTGTTCACACAGCTCCCTTCAGACTCCTGCCCTAATGCCATGTGGGGGCAAGGATGGGGTAACTTGGTGAGACTGTTTTGCCTCTTCCTGACTCCCTCATCCATTGAGAAGCTTCTGCAACAAGGAATAGCAATTTATACCATCAGAGTTGCTAAATAGGGTATAAATTGACCTCTGTGTATTATACATCTTTGTCTACTGTACAGCTGATACATAGGGCATTCCAAGGCTCATTTACATCTGACTTTTTCCAAGTACCTACTTCTGTGTGGCTCACTTAAGCCAATATGGCATACTTATTATTACTAATTACAGCAAGAAATTAAATGATGTTCATATATTGTCAACATAGCTGATTGTCATGAAATAATAATAAAAAACTCCACAAACCCAGTCAGTGAAGTCACACAAAGCTAGTTGAAAAAGGTAAACTTTATTAATTTTTTAATGTTTTTTCTTGAGTAGGAGAGTGGATTAACTATCTGTTGGAAGGGTGGTGTAAATCACACCTTGTACAAGAAGAGTAAAGATGTGTCTCTAGAAGGAAAAGCAATCAACAGAAGGGGTGGAGAAAAAGTATAAATCAGGATGGTTTATGCTTCCTTCCACCTTGTAGATTGCTTTTCCTTCTGTAACCTCCCTCTCTCCTTCTCCCCCTTCCTCTGTCCTTCACTAGCAATTCAGTTTCCTTCTACATATACCTTCTCACAACATTTGAACACGTTATAAAAGCAAAAGCGCAGTTTATAGAATGGGCTGAGTGTTGTGCTTGGTATCTCTTCATTCTGGACAGGGAAATGTCCAATTCACAGGAAGTTTCGCATCAATAACAACTCACACTGATATTATACTTTGCTACTGACCTATGGACTAGAGTTAGATGAACTTTGTTACTTACCTATCTGAAACCCGTTGTGTCTGTACTGATGTGTGAGTGCAAGGCCACCCTAATGGTATCTTCTGAAGAACCTATGTAGTCTTTGTCATGAGTAGGATCCTAGTCCCAGTAATAACTGGTGAGAGATTGTATTACAGATGTAACTGCTAACTTGTCATAAGACTGAGACAAAAAGTGGAGTCCTAGGTAAGTACAGGTTTTGCTTTTCTGGGCTGTATGTTAGTTTTTTGTGTCATTTAGATTTAGGTGTCAAAATCCTGTTCTTCATCTTTTTACAAAGTGTTGAAACACTTGTTATGGCAAGACTTGTAACTGAGATTGTACTCTTTCCTTTTTTTGCAATGTTCACTTAAAAGAATAATCTTAGTAGGATTCCAAGTCTTAGTTCTGTCCCTGAGTGATTTTATAACAATGTGTGACAGCTGCAATCCTTCTGTTCTAGTAACTAATTCCATTTAAATTGTGAGGAGAGAAATGCAACATTCACACATGTTCCTTGTGATCAAACTATAACAAAAAAACCTTCTGCTCTGTCCTCATAATCCTCTCACAAGAAGTAGGGTATGATAGCTCTCACCCAACTATACATTATCAGACAGAAATGCATGTTGGTGTTTCTGAGAGGAAGGATCAAGAGCTGTATTACAGTGCAAAGTCAAGTCACAAAGTGATGGATGTACCTGTGCTAATAAATCTGATAGAAACATGAGACTTACTTCATGAGACTTATTTTCCATTAAAATAGAAAATGCACTCTGTGGAAAATTAGAAAGATGATTTCAGTTAGACTTTTCCTTTCCTGAAAGTCTTGATTAGGTGCCTTATTTGCACAGTGCAATCAAAAAAATTTTCAATAAAATCTTATTAATTTGCAACTGTCAGCCTAACAGATAGAACACATTGGACAATAAAGTCTAAAAAGGGAATCTGCATTTCTGTAAGAATGTTTTGTCTCTTAATTCATATAAGAACTTTATGTTTCAGTCCTGTTTATCGAGAACATATTTCACAAAGTTGCTTAGGTGATATAAGAGTTTTATGTCGAAATGGGAGCATGGCTGCTGTAGTGTGGCCTGATTTACTGAATGTCCATGAGGACAAGCAAAAACAACATCACATTTCATGGATTCTTTTTTTCCTGTGGGGTAATAAAATGATATACAGTGAAGTCACATGTGGGACTGCCAAGTTTGGTCCTTTGTTATAAAGCCTATGGTGGTTCCTTTATTCCAGGGCAAAGATTTCTAGATGGCTGATGATATTGCTCCAGAATGATGTATGAATCTTTGCTTTTAGAATAGACTTCAGGAGCTCCATCACAAGAAAATTTGTTAACTGGCTGCTGTCAGTGGCAGTTGTTTGTGTTTCCCCTGGAGCTTGGCATTTAACGCTATCACCCTAATCATATTGGTTAAATATCTGAATTCATATAAAGCAATTTGTGCAACTATTTCATCTTTCCTGCAAGTTCTTAAAACAATTCCAAACAAGGCTGAATTTAACGAGGAAGGAGGCAAGTGTTTCTATTCTCATTTTACAGGTGGACAAATTATGGCATAAAGAAGTTCTGACAGAAAGAGGCAAAGATTGCAGACAAGCAGGAAGAGAAGAGTTTTCCTGTGACAGACACCTGGACTATTCATTTTATGGCTCTTTCCTGCAGAAAAAAAGTAAGATGATTGAGAGAAGAGATGGACAAGTACATCACAACTGTCTTTTTTTCCATTTGGCACCCAAAATACCCACATAGTTCAATTTTTTGTTTTACTTTTTAAAATTTACATTGAAAAAAATAAGATACACTAGAAGGTAAAAAATATTTCACATTAAAAATTTAATTGTTAAATAACATAATGATTAATTATGTGTGAATTCTTAAAGCATTTAACCTTTTCCATCCCAAGAACTATGCAGTTAAGTACAAAGAAAGATAATAGAGAGGAAAGGAATATTTCTTTCCCTTCTCTTTATAAGCTTTCATAGATAAGACATAAATTACAGTGAAGTTAACAAACACCAAGACCCTTTGTCATTTGACACAAGAGCTTTTTTTCTTTAATTTGGCATCCTAATAATGCTCGGAGTTTCTCTGTTCAAGCGAGTCAGTGGCAGATGCTTTATTGTGTCTGTTGTTTCTCCTCTGGGGCTGTACATTAGGTTAAAATATCACAAATAGCTGCCATTAAAGCATGAGTCACAGTAGCTATAATTTTTCATGACAGCCAAAGAAAATGTGACATGTTTAGGAAACTCTGTCATTGATGCTAACACTAAGATCTTCAGGCAAATGTTTAATGACATACTCAACATGCTGTGCAAACCCTGCTATCTACCAAACAAAAGGTTACTACTAGAGAACTATAAATATTCGGAAATGTCACTAAACAATAGGAGCCCTTTTTACCCTGATCACTGAAGACGAGATAGAAATCGGACTGATACATGAACTGGAAAAAAAAGAGAGTTTTTTTTACATATGCAGTTAGTTTTTGTTTGGCTGCTGCGAAGACTCTGCTTAGTGTATCTACCGTCTGTGCTTAGTGCAGAAACAAGGCTTTCCTGTTTTGATTTCATTGAGCTTTTGTCTGGCAGTGAGAATCCAGACTTACTACTGTTAACTACTTTTTTTCTAGTGTACAAGGAAGCAGGAGGTAACTAATGCATATATGCCTACACCCTCTGAGACTGCAGGCGCAAAGCAAGAAATCCTTTCTGTGAGCAGGGCAGTGCTACCTGTAACATTTCTAGTGAGATTTCACATGCTCATGACTCATGTCCTAGGAGCATCCAAATGACACATAATGTATCAGGAGGACCTATGACTTAAAGTTTTTAACAGGAGTACTGCAAATTGCTACATTGTAGCACAACAGTCATAGGACCTACAGTGGAAGTTTATGGGCATTTCAAGTCGAGTATCAGCAGGGTAGGGGAGATTATTAATGTGCTTCATCCACAGAGACCAGCAAGGCTGTGAACAGTGGAAGCATAGAAAAAACTTGGTCATGGGGTTGGTTTATAATTCTGTAAAAAGCCATGGAAAATGCTTGGCTTCCATCTGTTTCATGTGGGGAACAATTGATTTTGTCTTTCACTGAGAGTGAGAGTGTTTGGTGGGGAAGCAGACATGGGCTTTCAAATTGTTCAAGTGTATGTTGGGTCTTAATCATGGTATTATGACAGGTTAAGTGTTTAAGCCTGCACAGATTGGAGACGATGAAGCTGCCTGGGGATGGGAACTCACTGCAGTGTATTAGCACCTAAATCAGGGTTATGAGATCTTGGACCAGGAGAAAACTGAACAAAAAAAACAAGAGCAGAACACCCTATAGATTAAAGCAAAGGAAACTGTTTCATATATTTCTGTTCTTAGAGGGCAAGGGCTGCTGATTGATTTCTTCATCTCTAGAGAAGGCGACAGACGTTTCAGCGTTTTAATTTAGAAGGGAGTAGTATCACATATGCAGCCCTCTCTCTTTCAGTCTGTCTGTATAGTTCCTGTGTCAGAGAACATGGGAGCTGGAAGATTCATTGCAGTATTCTTATAAACCCAGGCTCAGGGAAAAACCAGGGCCTTTGCAGCAATAATCAGGACTGCTATGAAACATGTGGTATTTCCACCAGGTCTGTTTTGTTTGCTACAGCAGATACTACTTAGATAGTTGTCTGCTTTACTGTGTTTCTGAAGAGCACAGCTGCCCTACTAAGCCACACAAAAAGCAGTGTGAGCTGAGACTTGTGTGGGCTCTCAACTCAAAGCGCAGTGTGGGGTACTCCTCCTGTTAAGAACTACTCTGCCCTACGTGACCGCCCTGCATGACTTTGTGCCCTTGGTGTCAGAGTTGCTTCAGTGCAAGGGGTAATGTTCACCGAAGGGCAAATTTGTAGCAGATGACAACTGCGATATTTTTCAGCAGTTTTAACAACAGGCTTTGTGGTGGCTTCTTGCACACTGAGGGTATCTATTTCCAGATGACTCTTTTGGGAAATTAATCCCCTATGATCTCTGCACAGTTCACACAATGATATGCAAATTCCAAAGGATATGAGATCTAGGACTCACCTCTCTCCTCAGAACTTCCTAATTGCACATTTTGCAGCACATTTTCTTGAGCAGTGCAACATCAGATAACTAGATGTATACTTTTTCACTGTGGCCAGGGAGAGCACATCCAACGTTCTTATTACAGATGGGGCTTTTGATTTCAATCTGCACAGGTACTGGCTGTAAAAGAAGCTGAGGAGAGAACAATTTCAGACTGAGTACAACTGCAACAAAGGGCTAAAAAGTGAATTTTGAAATGGAAATTGTGCAGAAGACAGTAGCTCAGTCAAGACTGTACAAAGGGCAGGGGAGGAAAAAGAAGGCATTTCTCCTGCTCTGTATTAGAAGCATGAGCAGTAGGAAGAAAGATGAAGCCAAAAACCATCTTCAAAGAAATGCAGATTGAAGGGCTAGGCATTTTTCTATATTCATATGGCAGGAAAGGCATGAATGAATAATATGCTTAACCATGGGAATTTGCTTTTTGGAAAGAGGAGAAGTTTGAACTGTAGATTTGGGGCTGGGTGACCACCTTTACATGATAAGTGGAGTTGGGACTTGTGATATGTTTTCCTAAGTAATTCTATATTATATGCAAGCAAAAATGCCATGAGGGTGCAGTCATGAGTGATGTATCACAAGTTGGATCAGAGAGGCTGATCTCACCCTTTATTAAAGTCTGAAAAGTTCAGAAATCTAAAAAAAAAAAGAATAGTAGAGGCTATTCAGAGCAAAAGGCATGTCTTGAAGGCTGTAGCAGTTATTCAAAGCAGCCATCAGTATGCCATTTTCAACGATTTTCAGAAATGCAAATTATCCCAAAGTCCTACCTAAAATATTTGGTGATCCTGTATGCCTCCATACTTGTACAGAGGTGCACTGCTGGTATTATCAATGCCTTTGCAAAAAGCCAAAGAGAAGCACTGGGACCCCAGGAGGTCCTGGAGGCCTAGCATAGTGTTGCAAACAAAATAGAACAGAGGAGATTGGCATACATCAGAGAATTACTGTCTAAGCTAACATCAGTGGAAGCTTTGATGCAATCTTCTTTCAGGGAATTACAATAAAAGATAGAGTAACTGCAGTTGAGGCAGGCTTAAACAGGCATTCAGATACAGTTAGTGATAGAGATAAGGGACTTCAGGAGCTTGAAAGCAAGAACCTAAAAAATAGATAATTTGGAGAACTAAGAAAAAAAAAGAAATAACATTGAAGTGAAATAAATCCCAGACCAGACTGACATAAAGAAGGAGGAACTCTTCAGAAAAGTGCTAAATTCATGCAAAAGGAACTCTGAAGCAAGGGAGAGAGAATGTCCTAGTTATATATAAGTGGGATACCTCATACATATTGCAACCAGCTATGGTCCTTTGCTCTAGCACATCTGGCTTTTGCACTGTGCAGTATACCAGTGAGAAGAAAACGAGCACATAAAAAGAATCATTAAACTGTGAATGAGGATATGTCCCACTTAGATTCTATGATAAACTAGTGCAGAGTTCAGCAGAACAAGAAGGGAAGCACTGATCAGAGATAAGATGCCAAAGACTGAAGAGAGAACCCTAAATAAGCCTAGCATTCAGCACATGGGGACTTATATGGCACAAAATGGCAACTCCAAAGAGCCAAAATGCTGAGCTTGAGACTTCCTGTTGAAGGGTAGGGAGCTGAGTGTCACATTGCCGTACTAGGGCATGAGTTCCCTTCCTCTGTGTTATGTGGGAGCCAGTAATCAACTCTTCATGACAGATATGGCAAATGTTTTTTTTATAGTATGCAGGCATGGCTTATTTTTTCCTGCCAAAGTATGACAGCTTAGAGTAGAGAGAGGGGAAGTGATCATTTCCGATCATATTTGCCCACAAAATCAGGAGACCTGAAGTATTTTAACCCCAGCTTTCCCAACCTGGAAGTGCTATTCCCAGTACTGTTTTTCACTTTTCTATTAAAAAGTCATGGTCCCAGGAACAGTGATTAAAATGCTGGCCTCTTCACTCCTGAGGAAGTTCAGGTAATTTTAGGATACAGCCATGTTTCTTCTTTTTCCTTTTCTCTAGCCTAATAAATCTTGAGATTTGAAGAAGATCTGAATCCCCTAGCACAGAAAGAGAAGATGGGCAGGTTTCCCTTTTCCTGAGAGAATGTGTCAGCCACACAGGTCAATACACACTAAGATCTCCTGTTGCATTTCTGATAGAAAAGAAGGTTTGGAATATCTCTGTAATGTAATTCTGTTGGTATGTTTTAGGCATATTCTGAGAATATCTAGCCTCTAAATGTCTGGGGAGTGAGACACCTGACTTCTATGCCAACTAGACAGTACTGTAAAGAGAGAAGAAGCTGAACACCAACATAAATAATTAAAAAAAAAAACCTAACACATTGGTTAATCCAAGGTATAGTTAACACAGAGACTATTAGAATTGCAGCTTTTCATTGCTTTAAGGAAGTTCTTCCTAGATTTATAAAGATTTTAGGAGCTTAAATTCCTTCCTTGATCCTAACAGTTTCATTATCACTCATTGTTTACAGCAAAACTAAGAGATCACCATTTCCTATACTTAGAGGGGTATTTTGATGGGTGTTACACAGGGTATACTTCAGAGGCATAATCACAAAGTGTGTTTCATTTGCAAGTAGTTATCCCATTTAGGCAAAATTGATGGATAAAGAAATTTTAAAAGCTCAGACTGCACATTAAGATTAACAACTGACACTACAGTAATTCAGATCATGGATAAAAAACAGCTAGGAAAGTTTAACAGAAATAAATGTGAGGGGATATGTGAGGAAATGGTTGAAGACTAAAAAGAGTAGGAGGAAAAGCCTTACTGAGGCATAAAAAAAAGCAAGGGTTTGACTTGCAATCCTGCTAAATTGGTTTTCTGTAATCCCAGCAACTTTCAAAATCAGTAGAAGCCCATCTTTGACTGACTTGAAACCTACCAAAGGCAAATTTGATTTTACCTCTCACATCCCTATTTGCTTTTTCTGTATTGATGCCAAGGTATTCACTAAGGTGCTGGCTAAAAGGTTGGAATCTTTGCTGCCTGGTTAGTTAGAGGAGAGCAGAGGAACTGTTTCCAAGGGCAATAATTAGCAGATAATATATTAAGAGGTGTAATTGTATGAAAGGTATGCCATTCTCCTGTGATTTAAAGGAATACTTAAAAGGCCTTGAATTAAATGATTTAGAAGGAGTCCTGGATAGCATGGATAATGGGAAAGGATCACAAATATTGAATCAATAGATATGGTTCCATTATAAAAGCGCTTTAGCTGGAGTCAAAGTCAACCACAGTTCTTTGTGTCTTCAGCATGTACTTCCTTTTTGTAATGGTCTTGTCACTTCCGCAGAAGTTAGCACAAAAATCCCATCTTTCAGGTATAATATATAGCAGATTTGGGGAAAGAAGTCATGCAGAATATAAATGACATTTTAATGATGATTGCTGATCCACTTCGTGCAGGCCATTGTAATGAAAGAAATTAGCAAAGAATTTGTGAAGTTTGTAGAAGATCCAGGGCTTAGTCATTAAGCCAAACTTCTAGCATTAGTATTTCAAACAAGTCAGGCTACTCACAAATCATTACATGACAAATGTGAACTTGGTGAGAAAAATCTTAATCAACTCCTGAGAAGTTTCTAGCATCTGTCTCTTGGGAAAAAGACATGATGCAAATTACATTTCCATAGCAGAAACAAATGGAAAAGACTTAATACAAAGGAACAAGCCAATAATAGGGTGAACTGCTAGAATGGGAAAAATGAATCTTTGCACCCTGGGTATTATTTCAGATGTTTCCGCTGTCTCTCCTTATTCACTTGTAGTTGTAGTTCTCCATTTTAGCTATCATGTAAGCAGAGGAGTACATCGTTTTCAATTCAAATATTTAATGTAGAGCAGAACTGAGAAGAAGAATAAAAGATATTTGGAGTTTTAATCCTCACCAACTGTAAGTGCAGCCAGATCATAATGCATCACTTTGGAAAAGACTCCACTACCTGTGTATGCAGCCAGGCAATTTATACATCTGTTCCTGTTTCAGTCTGAAACACAGCAATCCTTTTCCCTATTTATGTCATAGATGCCAGAGAAGAGTAATTATGAATGTAGCTGGGCACCTCAACAACTCCCCAGTGAGTCCTGGAGGGCAGGTCAAAAACCAGAATGGAAATGTTTGGAGTATTTTGCATGTAATCAAGTAAAATCAAACCCAGAACAAAATAACAAAAAAAAGCCAAATATTTAAGATTCTTAGTGGAAGTAAAAAAATCTCTCTGCTGCTTTTATTTTGGAAACAGAGGAATGTTTTCTAAGAGGGGACATTGCAGTGCCTCCAAAATGCAACATTTGCCAAGCAGATGAACACAGAGCCAAGCTGTCCATGCAGCCAGCTTACTGTCAGGTTGTGGGGCCAGCCAGTGTGAGAAACTGAAATGTTAAGAGTTAATGACACAAACAATTAGCCATTTGCTAAAACAGTGAGCTCTTGGTGCAGAATGTGTGCAAAACCACCACCAGAGGCTACAAGCTTGGTTTTGAGCCAGGTGAGGGAGAAGGCTGATAAGAAGCAAACCCCATGGAGGTGGGATAATGCTTTTTATCATGACAATTTCTGCCCTTACACAAACGGGTCAGGTGTAAAAGCTCCCTCTTCCCTTCAGGTGGGAAGTATTAGGACATTCACATTCACACTCAAACGTAGTCCTTAAGGTATTTATCCCTTCTGATGGGGTATAACTGACTCAACTACTGCTGATGTGGAAGGCAGCTATCATGCTTTATAAGGTGTCATAAACCATCAAAGTGCCTCCAGATTCATTTCTGGGGCCTTTCACCAGAACACTGTACATGACTCAAAATGTTGCATCAATGTAAAACTCCCCCTCCAGGGGACGTGCCTGGGCATTCCCACCTGAACCTGAGTTATATTAACCCATTGAACTTTGTGTTTTGTGGGATTCCCCCACCCTCAATGCGTCAAGACTGTGGCCTTCACTTCCACCAAGAGACATTGAAGTTGCAACAATCAAGTCTCATAGGTGGATCCATGGGTGGTGATACCTTTCTACTCCTACTCATTCTTTCTTTTCTATTTTCTCAAGCATTATTTTTATGCCTTTACATTGCTATGTTTCTACAGATAATAACCAAAACAGCTACATGCCTACTTTCCATTGTAATCAAATTGTTCTGAAAAAAACCTGCCATATGTACATATTTATAAACACTGGTAATTCAGTGTTGTTTCACTCTCATCTGCCCCAAGGGATATATTATTAAGAAGAACCTTGGTTACCTGACTTTCAGGTGCAGTCTGTAACAGCAAGAGGCCAGTATCTGTGAAAGCTGGGGTGACAGCCAGTCAGGGGTGGCCTATCATGACATACCAACCACGATGTTTCCCAGGGATCCTTCTTACTTACCCGACTTCTTGCTGGGGAACACAATGTCCCAGGAACATGGGAGTCACCCAGTCTCCCTGGAAAGCCCTAGAGATTTGAAGGTTCTGTAATCCACTTTCAGAGCAGCCTGACAAAACTGTTGTTGCGAGGCAATAGGTGGAAATGCCTGAGGACTCCTATATTGAATCTTTTCATCTGAGAAACTGAGGGATACACCAGTTTGGGTGAAATTCAGTAGCCTTGATATCCTTTCAAGGCAAAGGAAAAAAATCTACATGAAAATGTTTTATCTGCTTTGATTGCAAAGAGATAGATGTGTTAAGAAAGCCATGCCATCTTCGTATTTGGAAGTTGTGAAATGCTCTTCTCACCTAAGGATGATACATCTGTCACATTGTTTGAGGGAAGCCTGAGAGACAGATGTAGTGATGGGTCTGTAAAACTCCCGTTTTCAAGCAAGAACCTTGTCGTTGAACTGGATCTTCCGAGTAGTAAAAAAAAACCAAACAAACAAAAAACAAACAAACAAAACCCAAAAAAATCAATGAAATTTAACCCACATGTCTCAGCCCCACCCACTGCCCCCAAAGTGAAGGGCAAACAGGAGTGGTGGGGAACAGCTCACACTGCACAGACACCAGTGAAATGCAGAGATAATAGCAAAGGTGCAGTTCACATATCAAAACCTTCCACCATCTGTACCAGAATAACCCTCACTTCACGTAATGAATCAGTAGTTTGTACTGCTGTCAATCTGCTTTGCAAAATCACATTCCAGCAACCGAGTTTGTTTTCATCCAAGAAATAAATTAATGTATCTTCTCCAGTTAGAACTGGGTTCAAACATTGCTAGCAAATACTCTGAACAGGCTCTGTAGAGACACAGATCAGGACTACAGTCAAGGTCTAAGAGATGGATGCACAAATGGGTGCTCTGAAGGCTTCTCAATTTCAGTTCTCACAAACCTCAGATGATCTGCCACATCATGGAAGTGTTCCTCAATGAGGAAGCAAACTGTCTTGAGGGGACTCCATAGCAAAGGATTCCTTTGCACAGTTGGATCCACAAATTGAACACCTGTGAAGGATAGCATATCTCACACCTGCCATGTGACCAAGTGAGCTCATGAACTCACAATTAATGGGATCCATAAAAGCAAGCAGCATTGCATTGGACTAAGAGGTCTTCCTGGACACCGCTGTTCCTATTTTCAAGCATTGCTTATAACCACAGATCTCACATGGCTCCAGAAACATTTTAGGGGGGAGAGTACACAGCCCTTTCTGTTGCACATGTGCCTGTCCTTTTCCCTTGCCTTAATAAATTCAGTATTTATTGTGGAAAGAGGAGAGATGAAGCACAAGAGGCACTGCACTCCATCTGGCAGCAAGGATGATAGATTGCCGGTTTCAGCTACCAAATGATTTGATGTGGTTTGAAAACAGAGAACCTCACAGTTTTGTGATGGGAATCAGCCACCGAGTGCTGCTACACCATACAGAACATAGTATTTCCTCCTCCCTCCTGTTCTAAGACTGCTGCCAGCCTGATGACAGGAGCAGTGACTTTGGAAGAGCAGTTGAGGTGGGAACCACAGTCCCCCAGGCAAAGGCACTGGCTGGCCCTGAGAGTCAGGAGACATCTCAAACCCTCTTTGTCCTTGTGCCACTATAAGGAAAAGGGTCAGTTTTAAGACACACCCTCTCTTCAGTTTTTCCTCTTGACTGCTTGAGATACACCCTTCCACCCCAAAATTTAGACTGTGTGACATTTAAAGTCCTTGTGTGGATCTGGCTATTAAACTGTTGCTTTCTGTACAGTGATTTTCTGCAAAATCTTTAGCACAGGTATGAGCAGCTCAGCACAGTTTCCCCATGTGCAGACAGGCTGAAATTGCACTTCTCTGGTGCTATTTAAGATGTTAAACATATGGACTTTTTGCAGGCTTGTCTTTTAAGCAGAAGCATTCACAATGACTTCTGAATACTGAGTCTCAAATAAATTCCCAAGGCTTCCTTCATGCCCCAAATTCTAAATTACCTTCTAGCCAACATAACTGCTGTCGTTGCCCCTTATAATTTTTTTGCCCTCATTTCTTCTTTCCCCTTACATTTCAGAAGCAGTGTAGAAATGCAGGTGCAGGGTAAAACAAGATTAATTTACTGTGACAATGCAAGGAATTTCTTTCATAGATTATTCATTTTATCCTGAACACAATAATAATCTCATTTTTAAAAATCTACCTGAAGTTGCAGTATTTGCAGTTTGCTGGGTTAGAAGGTCAGAGAATCTTACTGCATAATTTAGGCCCTGTTTGTCACAGATTGGACAGGTTCTTATCCATTGGAATTATGGGGACACAGGTAATTAACAAGATCTATGGTAACTTCAAGGTGGTTACTGGATGGGAGCTGGCTTCTAGCAGACACTAGAGAGAGGGGCAGTGAAAAACTAATTAACATTCAAAAATACTTTAGACAAGGGATGTCACAGGCAGTCTGGACAAGAAGGAGGTTACTTATTCTTCCATCTAACTGTATAGCTACATAAAATACTAAAGTACCCATATAAATGATAATAGGCTATATTCCACACAAAAGAAGACAACCAATGAATAAAGAAGACAATTAATTGTACATGCACATTTCAGCATTGGCAAATATCTCTTGAACTAATCTACATCCCACAAGTCTGGTTTGGGGACTGAAATTAAGATGAGTTAATGGATCGGTTTTATTCAATGCTGGCTGTTTCCAGAAGCCAGCAGCTAATTAAATTTTATCTGTATGTGAATATATGAGAAGGCTCATGGTTTAAATGGTAATTAATGCAACATGGCAATTAATGCAATACCTGAAGATGACAAAGGTGGATGGTACCGGTAGACATGAAAGGGCTTCTGAGGTTGCAATGTGAAGAGAGAGAAGAACAAATCCTGCAAGAATAAGCATTAGCGACCTGGATCACCCCTTCTTTGCTCATGGCTATGACAAAGTACCATCTTTTATTTGCTTTGATATAATATTATCTGAGATGGACTTAGAATTACCGAGTTTTGGTCCGTTTAAGACAGAAACTATCTGACATTTGGCTCCAGGTAGAAAAGGGATGAAAGGTTTGTTTCAAATAGTTTGACCATGTGATTGACCTAAAGAGATTTACAGAAATACTTTTCATCAGTATGGTAGTTCAAGGTTTACACTGCTATTACAAGTTAGATGAAGCACGTGACTGAGAAAAGCCAGCTTGGATTCACCAAGGGCAAATCAAACTTGACAAACCTGATTACCTTCTAGGACAAAGTAACCTTGATGGACATTGTCTACATGGATTTCTCTAAGGCTTTTGACAGCGTCTCCCGCAGACTCCTCCTGGAGAAACTGATACATGGCACTTTCAGACAAGTGGTCTGTGCAGTGGATTGGCAATTGGCTGGGAGGCTGTACCTAGAGGATGGTGGTGAACAGCTACTTTTCTAACTGACAACCTGACACAAATGGGTTCCCCCAGGGATTGATATTGGGCCTGATGCTGTTTATTACTGTCCTAAGTGTTCTGGATGATGGAAACAAGTGAACCCTGACAAAGTCTGCAATTTATAACAAACTGAGTGGGAAAGCAAACACCTCAGAAGGGAGAGCCATCATGCAGGATGACCTGGATGGGCTGAAAGACTGGACTAACTAAATGAACCTTATGAAGTTCAACAAGGACAAGTGTAAGGTCTTGCATCTGCGAAAACATAATCCAGGACTGCAGCACAACCTGGGATCTACTCAGCTGAGGAACAGCCCAGTGGAAAGAGACCTGGGTATCCTGGTGGACAACAAGCTCAATATGAGTGAACAGTGTCCTGGCGTTGCAGAGGAAGCCAACAGGAAGCTGGGTTGCATCAACAAGGGCATCACCAGCCCTTATGACACCATAAAGAAGTTATTAACACACTGTGCTCAGCACCTGACAGGCGACGCCTTAAATACAGTTTTCAGTTTTGATCCCTGCTACACAAGAAAGATGTGGACAGGCTGGAGTCAGTCCAGAGAAGAGCCACAAAAATGATGCAAAGACTGGGAATCTTGGTGTAAAAAAAGGCTGACAGAACTGGGTTTTTTTCCACACTTGAGAAGACTAAGCTTGGGGGAGACCTCAGCATCATGTTTCATTATTTAAAGAATGACTACAAAGAAGATGGACAGCCCCTTTTTACAAGGAATTACAAGGAAAAGTTGAGGGGTAACGGGTACAGTTTAATTCTTGGGACATTCCAATTGGGCACAGGAGGAAAATTTTTCACAATAAGAACAATCAGCTGTTGGAATAATCTCCCTGGAGAAATGGTAGATTCAGCTGGACAGGCTGCTGGGCCATCTTGTCTAGACTATGCTTTTGCCAAGAAAGGTTGGATTAGAGGTCCCTTCCAACCTGGTATTCTCTGATTCTGTGAAAAACCATGCCTGCTCTCTGCTTGCTGTAATCAAGGTCCAGGATCCACAAGGAGCTGCTAAAACAACAAAGGCTTAATGCTTTTCATTTTCTTGCTTCTACAGGAATGCTTCCAAATAAAACTTATTCTAGCAACAGGCAGCACTTAAAAATGCAGGATCATACTAAATCTAAAACTATAGCCAACTGAATATCAGCATGGCATATTTTTTTAAGCAATGGGGCTATAGGGAAGAAGGAATGGGCTATGTTCCCATACCGTTGCCAATACTGTCACATGCTGATCTTAACTTACATGTTATAATTTGTTTACTCATCATCATCCAAATTCTGATTTAGCTGACAGTAATGTAATTCTGGAATTCAAGAGCATCATGTTCCCCTGCTTCAGGCCAAAGACAAAGAACATTTGGTTCCAAATTGCTAATAGCTTTTGCTATTGTTACTCAGTGGTCTGGTATAAAACAAATAAATACGTCAGAATGGCATTTATTTCCTGCTTAAATGCAACAAATAAACCCTCACCCATTTAGAAGGAAGCTTCTTGTTATCATCACACTAGAAAATCTTCTAAAGGTCTCTTGTGAAGCTACACAAAGTGACCTCAACTAAAGGGGGAGCCATAGATAATTGAATTCACAGGTCTTGCAATAGATGACTTCTTAATTTTTTAATGCTTTTAGGTTAATTAGGTTACTTACTCATTAGGAGTGCTTTGTATTTTCAGAGATCACCATTCTGTATGCACATAAGCTCATGAGGAATAATGAAGCTCTGCCCCTGTTCCTCAACACCCCTCAGAGGCAGCTCTGCACCCCATTGCCCTCTTAGGAGCAGAGCTGCAGGGAGAAAGAGGGAAGAGGAGAGGGTACTACATTACTGCTACAGTGGCATTGCTTGTTCCTCCATCTACACTGCAAGTTTATCACCACTGTCCAAGAATATTGTAACAATGTGAGTCTTAGACCTGTGGGGGAATTTTTTTTTTTTTTTAGTTTTTTGTTCTTGGTTTTGTTTTTGATTGTTTCTTTGTGGTGTGTTTTTTTGTTTGTTTTGGGGTGTGTGTGTGTGGGGGGTGGGGGGTGTGTGTATGTGAGAAAACTAGATGGCACAGCCAGGAAAGCATTAAATTGAAGCAGAATAATAACAAAAGCTTGTGCAAGCTAGATACTTCTACTGTGGGGACATGCACTTTAAGGGCTTCCTTGTTCCAGTTGTACAAGATCGTTAAAAGTTACCAAGAAAACAACATTTTAAATATTCTAATTCAGAAACCATTGCAATGTGAATTTATTTTCAGCTTTATAATGAAAGGTGAAGTTGAGTTAATCACTGACCTGGAAGAACATACTTGTATAGAGACCAAAATTGTGATGATTACATTTATTGTGGCCAAACAGTAGGACAGTTCCGATCTGAAAAATACAGGCAGTTCTGAAGGAGTCAAAAGACAACTAACTAGGAAAAATAAATTGCAAAACTCAATTTAGGTTTCTTCATGAAGATAGTATGGCAAGAAAGCTGTGAGTCCACAGTCAAATGACAAGAAACTTTGTTCCTGGATGATTTTGTTGCAGATGCAAAGTGAAAGAAGCTATCACAAATTGGAGAAATTCAACAGAATGTAACAAAAGAGATAAGAAAGAAACAGATAATAATCAATATAGTTTGTGAAGACAATTGATAAGAGAGCCTAATAACATCATGTCTCTGGGCAACATAAAATGAGAAGCTTTTTAAAAGTCTAGTAGGAACAAATGAAATCCCAGCAATAATACAATCCCATTACCAGAAATGATAATGCCATTAATAATGCAGGAGTGTACAATTATAAGCCCCTGTTCTATTTTCAAAATGAAACTGGAGGAAGTGCTTCTTTCACATGAAGATGATGAAGTACTCAGTAAAGATCTGAGAAAGATATTAAAAATCCCAACCCTTGTATGGGGGTTGAATTGTTTCAAATCAGCAGACCTGAGTAACTTACACCTAAAAATTCCATCAAACTGATCTTAAAAGAGTTGTGAGGTTATCCAGGTGTCTCTAGCACAAATAGTCTCTAGGCAATCAGTCCTAGACAAAATAGTATTAAGCCGAGATGAGGTTCAATTAATTATGACAACAAATGTGATTCTGTAATAATCTTAATTATATGTGTGGGAATAATCAATTTGGTTGATACATCTATTCTGGTGAGGCAGGCTTTTGTAAGACATTTTTCTTATTACTGCTTGGCACAATTAATGCCATCATGAAACTTCTGGATGCCACCACTGGATTAAAGCCAGGCTAAGAGTACAGTGAAAGTTGGCTGTGAATGTAGGTGTTTTACAGAATCTTGTGCCATTCATTGGCATAGAAGAAAACAAAAATACCACCACTGATAAAACGTTGACTAACTTAAAGGTTGTGTTGATCAGTCTCAAACAAATCAAGGTGTAATACAACAAATATGAAGTTATGAAGAACTATGAAAGGCAGATTTAGTCAGTTAAAAGTATCTCAATAACTGGGAGTATATTTTTTTTAATTTGCAGTCGCTGTAGTTTTCTCACATGTCTATATCAAAGCAGTACACAGAATATATCATCCTTCATACTATTTCCTGAAAACATTGAACAAATCATAAAATTCCTTACTGTGTGCCCTCTGCTCCCTTTCCCAGGCTAGATACAACAAAAAATTAAAAGGCAGCAACTTTTTCTTTTTGAAGGACTTGTGATATGGGAGAGTTCAGTGCTGCTCTTTAAACCATGACCAAGATTCATCCCAGCAATCAAGATGAGAAATGCAGCTGTGCTGTCTTCCAGCTACAAAGACTGACTGCAATAATTTCTCATTTAATTTCTTACTTACTACAGAAATGCTTACCTACAAGCCCCAGTGGGTTATAGAAAGGTATATTCAAACTCTGTTGATTAAACTGTCCCACCATTTGGTGAAGACTTGCAAAATACCAGAGTCAGGAAGTCAGGATAGCTGAACTATGGGGATGTCCTTTGCTTACTTGAGTGGTGAGAAGTACAAGCTATGACCAGCCACTAGCAAAAATGAACGAGCAATACAGATCAAGGATTGAACCCCAGGACTGACTGGCACATAACGCATCTTAAGTCATCTTGGAGTTTTTATCTTTTTCCCTTGCTCTCACATTTTGAAGGAAGGAATTTAATCTCATCTCCCACAGCCCATGTTGGGCTGAATGGCAAGTGTACATGGGAAAAGAAGGATGCCGTCAGTTGTTGCATTCTTATTCCATCTGTGCTGGAAAAGAAAGACCAGACTTCTGTCTGTGACACCTACCTGCAGAAGACTATGCTGGGTGGTTTAATGAAATGTGCTCTTCTTCACCCATATGCGCTGTTTGAAGCTCAGAGAGAGACAAAATACAAGAGGCAGCCCATTCTATCTGAACTAATTTGAAAGTATGTTGTGCTACCGAAGTGCTCACTGATTATCAGTCTTGGGCTCTCCATGTGTGCTCTGCTGACCTGTCACAGGCAACACATAATAAACAGCAATTGATGATGGATCTGAATAGTAAGGTTTATCCAAGAACCAGCAAAATTCAAGTTTTTGCCGTACCTGACCGATTCAGCCTCACTGGCTCCACCAGCGTTATTCTTACTTGGTCGTGGCCTCCCTTTTGCACAGGGTGAACTCTACTGGTCTGGGAAGGTTGGGCAGGAAGTCATGTCAATTTCTGTTGTACTACTGCTCATAGGCATCACCTATCAAGGCCTCTGTGTGACCCTGATATTCATCCATCTCCCTGATTTCCTGGATCTTCGCCCCCTTCCATGATATTTCACCCAGCCAAAGTCTTCATCCCCATCCTGGGGTTGCTTCTTCTTCCCAGAGCCTAGTCAGCCCGTGTGCAGGAATACACATATAATCATCTCCCTAACTGATGGTCCTGTCTCAGGTCCCTTTATTAATAGGGGTGTTGAAGACATGTCATGTCTTTCTAGTGCAGGGTTTATAAAAATCTACAACCAGCCCTTCTTATCCAGAGTTAGAAAGTAACAGGTGTCCGCTTTAGTGTTCAGAAGGTGAGCAGCTTTGAAGCATTCACTTGCACACATATACACGTGTTGCCTGTCTACATTCATCATTTAAGTTCTTTTTATTTTTGCCTACAACACTACCTAGCACAAATCAAATTCTAGCCTGCATTGCTTTCAGCATGGTCCTACTGGTTAACCCTAGGTAGCTATGGGACCTAAAGATGCTTCTCAGTACTCAATTCCGATTCCACTCCATCCCCATGTGCCCAAATCGGGAAATGTTGCTATGGGAATGGAGGAAGAAAATACCTGGTTTGAATCTTCTGCTAAACTCAAAGAAGCTCTACAATTAGCAAAATCTGACCTGATCTTCAGATTGTGCATTCTTACAGGGAGAGAAGAAGAAGCAGAAATTATCCTTCATATTTTAGTTCTGTTATCAGCAGTTTCTCAGGGACAAAAGAACGATAATTTTCTCTTTCTCAGTGCATTCTTGTAAGCCTTGATTTCCTTTCATTTTTGTCAGTCCATCATCCAGAACATTTTTCATCATTGTATTTTTTATTCCAGTAAGAACTTTGACTAAGCTGTTTGAAACATGTGCATTTATAAAATTCAGATGGGATGTACAATGAATACAACGCTCTGGCATGTCTCTAAAAGTATATTGAACAAAGATATCAGAAACTCAGGAATGTGTAGGTGGTAGCACAGCATTTTAATAATCAACTTCTAATAACAAAACGTAGCATACAACTGAAAGAAATCATCTTTCATGAATTCTCCCTTGCCACTGAAATGTAGAACTGAAAACTGGAAACTGGTCAGCATGAAGAAGTGTTTTGCATGCAGCTACATGTACTAGAAGTTTGTGCAACTTCAGCTGTCATGAACAAGATCTAATTAAAATCAAGAAATAAGTAACACCTTGCCTAAACATCTTCAGATTAACACATGCAGTTGAATCAACAGGTCTCACTAACAAATGTTAGTAAAATAACTGTAGAAGGACTCATGCCAGTGAGACAGATGAGAGAGTATCAATATCAAAATTTTGAAGAAGAAAATAAAATCACAGGAAGCCTAAGGATCCAATACAGAAAAGTTTGAGTTTTCTTTAAGTTTGCAGTCATTAAAGAGAATCAAAGATGCTAATTTCTTTGCTAAAATTAATTGTAACAAAATGTCGCAGATGCCAAAATATCAATGGGTTGTAAAAGAAATTGGAAACATTTATGAAAGAAAGACTATTAATTAACCACTGAGCTGTCATTCAGGTAATTCAAGAACATGAGGAAGCATCACTGGACTTTTCACTTACTATAATATTCCTTTTTATCTTGGATGCTAGGGAATGTGAACTCTGATTTAATAGAAGCAATCTTAAATTCTTGTTATGTTCCATACCTCCTCAGAGAATCTATGTAATATTTCAATGAATTTTACTTTTGAAAAAAAAAAAAAAAAACACAACAAAAAACAAACCACCAAACAACAGATCAAGTGTCAGCTGAGGTACCACAAGCTGTTTTCTACTTTGCAAAGGGACAGGGCTTTCTTTGTAACTAATTGCACACCAAGCATGTAGCAAAGTAAGCTTCTTGGGAAGTAAATGATCCAAGAACAGTTTAACTATATCAGGATTACATACTCCAGGGATTTAGTTGAAGCAGAAGGATTTGAATGGTATGAAACTCCTGCGAAATCTCTCAACAAAAGCATGTTTTTTCTTTCTTTCACATGGTATGTGGTCCAGCAGCTGCTATTCAGTGTTTGTATTTTTTTCAACAATCCAAAATATTGAAAGACATTTAGTAGTCCAAAAGCCATTTTCTTTCTTAATAAGGTCTTCATATTTTTTCAAAGTGTAGTCTTGGAGGAAGTGGTTATTCAGAAGGGTTAGGCAGTGCTCCTATTTTGTTGTTGAAAAACCAGGAAGTTGTAGCACAGAGATGATGATGAAACTTCTGTTTTCAAAAAGTGATGCAAGTACACATATTTGCTGAGAATGTTGATGCAGGATAACATGATGGGAACTTTGGCCATGCACCTTCAATTGCATTTTGTTACCTGATCTGGAATATAAAGTCAATGCAAAGTTGGCCAGCAGTGCTTGATGTATTGGCAGTTCTTTGACAGGTCTGGATAACCAGTATAATGTGGGCATCATTCACACCTATTTGCTTTAGGTCATGCATTATTCTCCAGTTCATATCTTCATAAAGCTGTGGAATAGCCTTTCTCTAGGAGAACTTTTAAAAAAAGAACATAGTAAAAAGGATTAGATGCAGCCATCAATATGATAAATGGCTTGCTAGAAAGTACATTAAATAGCAGTGATATCAGCCCAGAGATGAGTTCTGCAACAATCCTGTTGCAAGCCTGTGTGGATGAATGATTCACTATGTGCTTACTTTTCATGGACATCATTTAATGGAACATCCTATGTCACTAGTCATTTGCACTCCAAATACCGAAGACGTGTGTGTTGCTGTTCACCATTTCATCACACTTTCCTCATTCTCCTACTAAATGACGGGAAAAGAAATCAGAAAAGGCACAAGTTGTGCCTCTGACTCCTTTCTGTAGCACTTTATTCATACTCTTTTGACTGTCCCTTCTGTAGGCTGGTTTTTGTTAGTTTGTTTGTTTCGTAGCTGCTGTTGGGTTTGTTTGTTTGATTGTTTTCTTTCGTATAGTCTTTGTCCAGGTTTTTCTCACTGTGCTTATCTGCACTGTAATCCCCCAGAGAGCAATTTTGGATATTCAGCTTAGTGTTGAGACCTGCAAAAGATCTGGAGTGCTTGAGCACAAACTATGCCTGCATTTTGCACAGTGGTTCTGTTTTCAGAGCACTGCAGGGACCCTCATTGAAAACTTGCCTAGCAGGTAGGTTCATGGATGAACTGCTCCCTGACTAAACAGAGTTACATTATTTGTAGTTAGTCCTTGTCAGAACTCAGTCCACCACTGCATACAAGCTACATACAAAACTCTAAAAATAAAGGTTCCATTAGGATTTACTCCTGCTTTATTTTTCCAAAGGTTGTATCTTCTAAATACAAAGTTCAAATATTGGTATACTATGTATAAAGAAACTCACACATTTTTTAAAAGAACATTTGTTTGACAGTGAGTGTTGCAGAGATGAAAGAACAAAATACGAGAGCAAGCCTCAATTATGAAACCAAACAAAGACTACCAGTTCTAGGCACCTGTGGGGGAAAAAAAAAAAGTTATAATAGGAAAGAAATAGCACTTCCTTTGACAGTGACAGCAAAGATTTGAAAATAGGAACAGAAAGTCTACTGTTAGGATGACTGCATTATAGCCCTTTTGGGGATCTTTATCTCTAAGTTGCTTGCAGCGATGCGTCTTGTTCAACTCCTCAGCCTCGCTGATGCACCAAGCTTGACCCTATGTACTCAGTATCAGTCAAGCTTGCATTAATGTAGACCACTTTTTTTTTATCAGAATAATATACTCCAATTATATTTATTGCATGCTGCCTCCTTTAGTTGAGCTTTGATCTCAGATTGACCCAGAAGTTTATATAGTGTACATGGAGGTTCTGTTGCTTTTGTGGCTTACATTAACTGAAGAGCAGACCTGAAACAACACGTGGGTCACAGGGGGCCAGGCTATGTGGAAAAAAATCCAAACAGAACAGACATATCAAATTGCAGTTAAATCATGCTATGATATTTAGACCATCACAAACAATACTTTTACACCTCGAGGCATTTACAGCAATTATTCCATACAGAGTATGTATTATTTTAACCCCCGATTATAACAGATTTGACAGCTGGTGTTGTGGCATGGTAATCATCACTGAAGCTATCCTGATTCCTGCGTCAGTGTTTAGAGGAGAAAAGAGAAAGGTTCAGGGAGAAACCCCAATTTGTAAAACCAGCAGGTTTTATTTGGCTCTGATTACTCACCTAGCATACTTTCACTGATGTATGAATAAACAAACCAGACATGCTTTAGTGTTCATGGCATAAAGCTATGTGAGAGCAAGCCATGCAGGTATTGGCTGACCCCTCTTGCTTAGTGTGTGATTCAGTCCCTTATGTGAGAGCACTGGGCTGGAAAGATGTGTCAGATTAAAGAAGAGTAAGAAATACTCCATGTTCTGTTTTTGGAAAGGTTTCATAGCATTCAGTCTATGGGAAGCCTGCCTCCTGCCTCTTTCGGACTATGGATATAACAGGGCTATTGCTAGCAACCAAATTACTGAGACGTAAGGAGTTACCAGCTGGCAGATAAACTGTGCTACCTAATTGCGTGAATGCTCCTTGTCTGTTACAAGTGAGGAGTAAAATGTGTGAGCTGAAGTCGTGGAGGTGGTTTGTATAAGAAATAAAGATTTTATTTTACTGAGTCTCATCTCAATGCTACTTATGCAAAATTGCAACTCTGACCTTTGCAATGATTCAAGCTAATGCTTTTTTGTTCTACCTAGAGATTAGGTGATACATACACATAAAGTCAGCCACTGCAGCTCAATGACAAATTTAAACCTATGGAAACTAACTATGGAGACTCAATTGCTTGTGATTATCTTCCCATATCTGATATTTGGTTGAACTTGTGTCAAAAACCATAAAAGGTATGTGTCAAAATCAGGAAACCTGAAGTTGTTTGCCAGTTTGAATAGGATTTTCATGTCCATAACCTGAATTGTTTATGAATTCAGGGACATGGGAATTATAACAATGACTGGAGAACACAAACAGGATATCATTTATTAAGCTCATTCTACTATGTGTATTTGCTACAATGTTGAACAGCTGCTTTATATTTTTTCTTTTCCTATTTTTTGAATTCTTTATCTTGGCCTTAGTAGGACATTTGCTACTATAGGCTGGAAAATGATTATAGATCTAAAGTGATTTTTCTATTTGATTTTCCAGTCCTGTTTGTTTATTACTTCAATTTATTGCTTTGCAAAGTCCTTGAAGAGACCAGTACTGTACTCTTGGAAATACTTTAGTCAAAACAGGCGTGAGATTTTTCTCCCCCTGCACAATGGTTGATGCAGTATATGATGAGAGCTCCCGCAAGGGCTTTAGATTTCACAGATTGACAGCATCTATAAGAGAAGTGAAAAGAGAAAGCAAAAAGTGGAGACATTCAACTGCTACATCATTTTTCCTAAGTGAAATCCTGGGGTCCAGATTCTATGTCACTCCACATTGTGTGCGCTTAAGTTACACCTCTGCAAATTGTAAAGCGGATGTAATTTGCTTCCAGCTCTCAGTACAGCAGCACTTTACATTACCAACCACTGCTGTTAGGGGCCATTGAAGAATCATGCAGGAGAGTTTTTTCCCTCTCTTAAAGATATGAAATTGTCTCCTGAAAGAAATGGTACTAGTATCATGGCATGGACTTTCTTTCATTAAATGTGCACTGGGAAAGGCTTGAAAATGTATAGCAGTCTGGAGGTCTCCTCCAGTTCTAATTTCTGTTATCAAGGAGAAGAAGGATAGAGACAATATTGAATAATGCCTGAGGCACAAGGATTCCTGGAGCTGATCACCTCTCCCAGGAAAATGTCAGTCTAAAAGGTTTTCCAATACTTCTCACTAGCAGTTTTGACATGTGAGTTTCAGGTGTTTCTTTGAACTCTAGCTGATGTTGTTGATAATATTTATTATCACAAATGTCAGGATACTGTCCCAGTTGCTTCATTATTGAACATGCTTTATGTGACCTTCCACAAGATTATTAGTCTGCAGTGGTTTGTGAAACTTCATAAGGTCCAGCATGAGCTTCCTGCTGTGACAGGAGAGCAAATGATTAGAAATACTCTATCTGCACAAGCCATATGGTCAACAATACAAGCATTCTTAATGCAACTCTTCTGTAGTTGCTTTTGTCCTGTTTTCTCTCTTTAATCTCTGACCTAAGCAGTTCAGACTGAATGCTTTGGATGCCTTTCTGATAGGTTTTGGGGAGTTATGTTTAAGTGCTTGCAACCCAGGGAACTCAGGTGCAAAAGGTTATAAACCTACCTCTGGACACATTTGGACAGCCCTTTCAAAGCAAATGAGAAATAGGACCTCTTTCATTAGCCACTTGACTCCAGGTAATGTTACTTATATACTGGTTGATTCTGTTTTGGAAAGATTCAGATACCCCTTGGACACTTTGAAAATTCTGAGCCACCAGCAGAGAAGGGGGAAGGAGAATGCTTCTTTGATAACCATGTCGAAAAAGTACTATTTAACAGTGTGGTAAAGAACTTGAGAATCTACTTCCACTCATCTTTTCCTTGAGATGGGCATGTGCACTTCTTCAAAGCTGGTGCTGAAACCACCACCTTAGTAGCATTTTAACTTAGTTTTGCTTCCCTTGGAGGACAACCATATGCGCATTTTAGAAAAACATCCTTAATAATTGCAAGTTTTTTTCATCTAGGTTTGCTTTTCGTGTGTCCCAGCAATTGTACAGCCTGCTCTCCTACTGCTGATACTGACTAGCTGTAACACATGTTTTTACCTGTTTTTAAGGGGTTTTCTCAGATTGAACAAATATCTTAGAATCAGGAAATGCACCAAGAAACATCTAGTATTTTATGGTACTTCTTTAACTCTAACCATTATTAATGCTTCAGTAACTGTGCCTATATCTTTTTTGACAAGCTAATACAATCAACCCTGCTACTTCAGCTCATCGACTATCAGTATGGGAATATCATGTTCCGAGGAAACTGATAACCATTAATAGGCACAGTGCTGAAATATTAACCTATTTTTTCTCTCCAGGGCATTATAATCAACAGATTGAGTAGGATTTAAAATGTATATGTGGAGATTGCTGCAGTACATTGCACACCAAACTATGACTTAAAATACACTTTGAAGAAACCCATTCTTTTCATATGCAATATGTAACTGGAATGGTAATTAGAGACAGAATGTTTAGCGATCTTTCACAGGAAGATGTAAAAAAGGTGTCTACTGCTGCACCATCAATTATTTTATTCTACTACTCTGGAAGAGATGTAAGTTATAAAGGAAATACCATAATGAACTTCCCACATAGATGAGCTAAATTGAAAGAGAACTCCCTCCAGAGTGTATTATGCAGGTCGCTTTATTTGTGTCTCTCATATGCTTCTGCCCAAACACCAATCCTCTTTCCCTTATCTGTCTTATAATTTGCTACCTTACTCTGTAAAATAAATTCTAGTGTAATGCATGAATCTTAAGTGAGCTTCCACATTTCACCAGTCATTATAGTTACAGCTATAAGAAAGGCTGTTAAATGTGTTAAGAAAGCCAAAATACACAACAGCACTCTTCCAACAGCCAAAAGGTGCTAGGTATATCTCCAATATTGCATATCTATCTTTGACTTTCTCTCTGGAAGGCCCCTCCTCTCCAGAATCAGAATATCTGATATGTTAGCTGCATCATTTTGGTGATATCTTTTGGTTTATTTTAGAATACAGTGGCTATTAACACACAGCTTCAGAAATCTCTGTGTACCTCTAGGCTGATTTTTGCCTGATTATTTACAAAAAGTGGATGAGGTGAACATCCTAGGGATGATAAACCAGAGATAAGAAAAGACACTATCTTTCTTGCCAGCTTCCATCTGTGCAAGTTACTGAGGCAGCCAGATAATCCTTCAGAAAAATGAGGTAAATCGTAAGGAACATCACAGTTTGAATGCTTTTTGCCTTTCATTTACCTGACAATGCCTTAGATGTCTTCAAATACCACTATTTCTGGAATGTCCATGACACAGAGCTCTGATAATTAAAAGAGATTTCTTGCCCTTAACCTCTCATTTTCACAGTGAGTGTGTTAACATGAAACATTACCCAATTGTTAAGTCTAGATATTGATTATTTCATGCTGTACATGGACTAATACTGTTTTCCTTGTGGACAGACTAATGCATTTTTCCACAACAAAGGACAAATAGATGTACATCTTCAGAGCTCAGAGATTAATTTTTAGAAGGAAACTAGACAAAATGGCTTGCACTGCTGTTAGGCAGTTTCTTTCTTCGTTTTCTTTCTTCTCTCACTGAGGGGACCAGTTATAACACAATACTTCCATTTTTTACCACAAGAAAGGTAGGTAGCAACTGCTTCCACAGAGGAGGAAACACAAGCTTTGTAGAATAAAGAAAGCTTGTGCACTTTTTACTAAAAACTGCATTTTACAACTGAAACACAACCTACAGATAAAACAGCTGATATGGCTATTTTGTTGGTTGTTAAAGAATTTTTACTACACTAAATTGACTCCCATGGGTTTAATTTTTCAGTGCTGTTACAACCACCAACCTTTCTTATTGAGAAGGTCAATATGCACAATGTCAAGTCTTGTAAATCATTGCCTTGCTATTTTTGTAATATGTAATGAGACCCTTTTCACACACCCTAAAAATTATAAACCAAAGCACATACTATATATCAAACAAATAAATTGGCTGTGATAAATACAGTATTTCTTTTTGTTCTGGACAGATTAATTCTACTGCATTTCATATGTTTTAAATTGTTTTTGGCTTTACAGGCAAGCTCTGCTTTTTTATTCAGAAAACTGAGACCCTGGATTTAATCTATTTTAAAAACTTAATAGAAACAAAGTGACCCTGAAAGCATATTTTAAAATTATTCCACTAAAAGCCTTAACACCTATAAACATTAAATAAATGAAATGATTATACTGAAAAAAAAAGAATCTGGTCAGCTGATAGAAACTTTAAAGCAAAATTTTGAAAAGGAGGAAAGAACAAGTGAAAATTAAGTTCAACAATGACCTAATAACCTATTTAGTGCTCCAGGGAGCATTTTTTTCCACGAGTGTATTCACTAGCCACGTTTCACATGCAAACTGAATTTCTTGATGTGGCATCTGGGAAAACCAAGTCACTGGAGGATATGTTTTATAATGGAAAACTGTAGCATTGCTTGGAAAAAGTTGTTTTAACCAGGATAATGTTTACTCAGCTACACAGAAAGCAGGATATTTTAACCTCTTATTCTTGTGTGCTTTTATCTCATATTCTTCATGCCTATTAGCACCTGTATCCCAGGTCTATGCTTACAGTCTTCTGAATCAGTTAATAGTGAGAATTAGATGTCTTTGGTCCTAGTCCTCACAGTTTTTGCCTCTGCTGTTGGAGGAAAAAGGGTTGGTCATAGGGGAACATATGTAAGAAAGGGAAAATATTAGAATTAAGATACCATGGATGTTTATTTGTTCGTTTTGTTTTAAAGAAAAAGAGCTGCAAAAGCTCTATGAGTCTGTGTTTCTGTGGTGTCAACTCCACCCTGCTGAACATATTGCTCAAAATACTCCTCAGACACACTCTACAGTGAAGTGACTTCGGCTTTGGACACTGTCAGTGTTGGTGGAGGAAAGGAGGAGATATATTTGTTGCACATGTGGCTTTCACAATGCTAGCAAACTCCATGTTGTGGACTTGAAGTAATGATGAGGCATCCCTTGAATTTCAGCTAGGTGAGTTCCACGAAGGCTTCATAACTGTGTTCCTGTGATGACCTGATTATCCTGCTACTGATTTTGCTGAAGAAGTTTAATTTGAGAATTTGCCTGTTCTTTATTTACATATTTTTATCTATTCTATCATGCCTTCATCACCTTGTTGTTCTTCCTTCCTCTATTTCCACTATCCCAGATTTTACAATATTCATTGTTAAAATGAAACCTTCATGGTTTGTGCTTACTGCTGCATTCAAGGACTTGGAGAGACACTCCTCTGATCCAAAGTCCATCAAGAATGTAGTGCAAAACAAGCATGAGGTTGTTTGACTAGTAATGAATGGTCTTAGAGGGTTCAAGACAGCTGGAAAGTGTTGTTTATTGGTGAACTAGTATTTTACCTAGCTCCATGAAAGAAATTAAATTCAAAGTACAGTGCTTCTTGCATTGTACTTTTATCCTTGTACAAGGCCAGACAAAATTTGACATGACATAAAATACTTTCCCATGAGAAGAACTGGATATATCTATCGATCATGTCTAGGCTGACAGCCAGGTTGTGATCTATACATTTCCCTGATACAGACTTGCATCAAGGGTTGGACTCGATGATCTCAGAGGTCTTTTCCAACCCAATCGATTCTATATATATATTTTTAGAGAACACTTTTTTGTTTGTTTGTTTGTTTGTTTTGTTTGTTTGTTTTTGTTTTTGTTTTTTTGTTTGTTTTTGTGTGTGTATGTGTGTGTGTGTGTAAAGTTATTTGACAATGTCCTACCAAAAATTGTGTTCTAGTGATGCTGTAACTATAATTAGGGAAAAGACGCTGCTTCTTCTTTGTGGTTCATTTGATGTAAGGGCCAAAAAAGTTTGAATTCAATGATCTCTTGATCAAATCAGGTCTGCTTGCAGTTGCTATTCCACGTATTTGGAATATGAAAATAATCTGTATGCTCACATTTACTTCATTTCAGGCAGAAAAATCCCTTTGATTTATACATCTAAGAGTTTCCCTCTTCCTTCCCCCCACCTCTCCAGGGAGCTTTCCCAAAAGTGTTGTCAGATCTGCCCTTCAATTTCTAGTCTTTTCTCTACAGTTTTTCCAAATATGTAAAGTAGACCTGGGATGTCAATCTGATTTATGTCCTGTATTATATCTCAGAACATGTTTAGGGGAGGAAGCTGTGATACAAAATACTGGGAGTCCATGAGTTACACCATTAAAGATAGATATGGAAAATAGTTGTTGTTCTTTTTTTTTTTTTTAGAATTCTAAAAAATGCATTTAACAAAAAAAAAAAAAAGAAGAAAAAAGGAAAAAAAAAAGAAAAAAAAGGGAAAACTTACTTTACTGAATGCATACAGTAAGTGTGATAGGCTACAATATAAGAAGAATTTTACATATTAGCATTTTACATGAGACTTGTGAAAATATTTGGCAGTGTCTTACCAGTATAACATCTAACACATTCCAGTAAGTTACAATATTTTAATTGTCATGCAAGGAAAACAAAATGCAAATATTAAATATGTGAACAGTTAGTACAGCAACAAAATCCCAGGTAAGCTTTTTTTGTAATCTAAAAAAGGAAAGTTCAGACTGAGTAATTTATTAATTGATTTGCCTTTATCATATTTCCTTTAAAAATGTGTTTTATATAATGAAATATATATTTTTCAGATGATAGAAAAATATGTTACTGACAACAAAATATCCAACAATAAATGCAGTCATATAAGTGATTATGCTTTTAGATAACTTTTTTAGATGTCAGTAATAATTACATGGTGTATTCATTAAATATTCTGTGTTAAATAATATGTAATTGATTTCAAATGACATTAACAAGCCTGAAAGCTTGTTTAAGATTTCAAATATTTCAAAATACTAAAATAATCAGTTTTTAGAGCTGTTAAAATGGACTTTCAAGAACATTAGGGTTTTCCATTGAAAATAGGTATTCTAAAATACATAATGATGCTACTAGATAATTATGTAATTTAAAACATAGTTCAGTATCTGAACTAACCTGCCCGCTCTAATCCATGATTCAAAGAATGTTGAATGTTAAAAGATTTCCATTAGTTGAAGCAATGTCATATTGATTCAGCATAATAGTCTTTAGGGAAATTGCTCAGATGTTTAATCAAAACGGGAGCTCCCAAGGGTGCAGGAAGCTCCCATTCTGCCGTGTTGGTTATGGAGACCATGGCAAGATCTCATCACTGATCCTGGCAGTCATTCATAATGTTCATTTTATGTGGATCTGAAATGGCATAGTACTGAAAAAGTCCTTATTACTCATGCTTTGATTTTTGCTCCAGGGTTTTTCAGGTATCAATGCTGTGGACCAGGGAGCAGCTGTGGCCAAGAGAATTGCAGACATGGGTCTCTTTCTTTTCCTACTTGAACCCTCTTTTCCTTCCCTCTCTTTCTATTGCTTTCAGTCCCAAAGATATACATGGCACACTAAAAAAAGTGTTTGGGAAGTTCTGTCACATTGTACTTTCTCATTCTATGAGGAAATTAGCTTTCCTGTGGACTTCAGTTTTCCCTTTCCAGCTGTACAAACAGAATTTGTGGGCATTGGAGCTGAGGGCTTCTTCCTCCCTCTTCCATTTGCCATTTTGAGGCTGTCTGGTGGGCCCATCAGACCTTTTGCTTTATAGAATTCTGCACAATGTAGTAAGGATGATGTGTTACAGAGAGGTGTAATACAGCGGCAGAGCTTACAGTGACCCTCTGTCAGGAGCACAGGGAGGGGAGACCAGCAGATGTGTCCCAGAGCCTGGTTATTCCAGACTGCACAAGTGTCATGTGTTGAGGTGGTTTCTCTCTCTCATCTCTGAGAAGATTCAAATCAGTGCTGTATAACTTCATGCCAAATACTATTCAGGGACAAATTTATGTATGTCTGGAATTCTGGTGGCCTTCTCAAAAGCAATTTTTATTTTATTTATTTTTAGATTCACTGAATGAGTCTTATTGACTTACTTTGGTGCAATTTAATAAAATGCACAAAGATGTGTCAGTTTTCAAAGGCAAAAGATGGAAAGATAATTGGAATAGAGATCCCTGCCAAGTCCCTTACCATCTCAGAGAAAGGAAGCATCCCACATCCCACTTGCTGGAAAGGCATCTGAGTTTAGGTTGCCTCCAAAAGTGTGGAGGCTTCTTTCTGCAGAGGATCCACTGAAATACAAGGATTGCTAGCACTGGCACTCATCATCACCCCAGTAGCCATAGATGATCATGAGGAGGAAGGTGGAATCCTAGACAGCCAGGCCCCAGGCTGTATTAACCTTTATCACAAATAGAGGATGGCAGTCAAGCGTAAAGAGGAAGCCAAAGTGTTTCATGAAAAATTGACTTCATATGTTTAGCTGGATTGTAGCAGATACCAGCAGGGCAGTGCCATTATGATGCAGGTCATTGGAAATCAGGGCAGCCCCTGGGAAAACCAATACCAAGGGGCCCTTAGCACAGAGGCTGTTTTGCATGCCTTTGGTCAACTGTTAAAGTAGTGGTCTTGCTGTTCCTGATTTGTTCAGCCATCCCCACCCACCCAGTAAGTTTTAAGAGTCTAATTTAAAAGAAGAAACTTGAATTTGATTGCTTAAAATGTGAATCAGGAAATTGTGGTTTTCAGAGATGCTGAATGTCAGCAACCTCTACTGAGCTCAAAAGGCATAAAGAGTGGCAACCACATGGTGAGCTGCAAGGGAGCAAAATACTTGAAGCCCAGCTATTGACTCACTGCACTGGGCTTGAACTTGGATGCCTCACTTAGGAAACCAGAGTTAAACCATTATGGCCTTTGACCTTGAACTCTGTGCTTCAGTTTTAACTTCCATGAGGCAATAGTAAATTTACCTACAGTATTTTGAATCAGGAGAAAGCAAGGAAATACACCACAAGCTACATCATTGCATAGTTGCACATTTCTGTTGTGTTAATATAATCCAAAATAATATACCATGAGATTAAAGAACATTTCATCTTTGAAATCCCAGAGATACCAATTTCTTTCTCTATTTTGTGGGTAAGATGTGGCAGTGTATGCATATGTTTAGCAAAATGCCCTTGAGAAATAAAATAACATCTGAAACTCATTTTTTATTTTGTGGTAAACTTCATAACACTCTCTCAGATTCCATCCATTGAATGGATTTCCAGTTTATCTTACGTGTGAGAAATGACCTTATAACCTATGTGTGACAGTTGTTTCAGTTTTATTAAGTGCCCTGCTCACTGGTAGCATTGTGGCATTACTCACAGGTATTTGTGTGCTACTACAGAAAGCCAAAGGAAATTATTATTCTTCTACATTTAACTATGGTGTCTTTTTTTAACCCCATGTCACCCCCAAGAAGTATCTTGCATCAGGATTGTTTTACTTTTAAGTTGGAAAAAGAAAACTGTTTTCGTTTGTTTGTTTGTTCGTTTTTATTTTGTTTTGTTTGGTTTGGTTTTGGTTTGGTTTTGTTTTTGGTTTGTTTTATTTTTTGTTTGGTTTTTTGTTTGTTTTTGTTTTTTTGTCTTTGTTGTTGTTGTTTTCTGTAGTTGGCTCTGGTGTTCAGAGCTTTGGGACAGGCAGCTTTCTTTTCTGAAAACAGATGCCAGCCTTTTAATTGGCTTCTGTTTAAAGGAATATTTCTATGTAGAAGTTGCCACCTGTATGAAGAATGAGGAGGTAAATTGATTTCCATGTAGAGTTCAAGGAAAGCTGTCAGAAAAGGATGAAACACATAGCTGGCATTAGTCCTCTAAAGAATTCCTTTGCTTGGAATCAGGGAAAGAATTAAACCTAAGTGAGTTTACTAGTAAGGTTAATTAAAAAATTATTCTAAAGGATTGTTATTACTATTATTATGAAAGAGGTTCATTATAACTTTACCTATTTTCAATCTCTAATGCCAGCAGCAATGACATCTTCCATGAGAATCATATTCACTACAGCGCCCTGGGGCTGTGCACTCTCCTCACCTTTTTTATCGCTGTCTCTCTCTGCTGGTTTTAATTCAGCATAAGGTACAATATGAATGCCCTGTCATGGGACACAAGCCATTGCACAGATGCCAGCTTTTCTGAAAGCAGTTGAGAGTCTGCACATGAAAACACACCTTTGGTTAAAATAGCATCCACAGCGATGGAACTACCAGATGTTTCATAAGCACCTCTGATGTAAGAATTCCAGAAAAGATAATGCTCCACATCACAAATGGGAGCTTTGGCTGAAGGCGAAATGAAGAGAACAATTAGTATTCCTGGCATAATGAGATTAAAAAATGCTGCAATAGATGTTCCATATTATTAAAAGGTATTGTGATAAGGGTTCTTCTGCAAACACAAAGGCAGAATTATGCAGAGCAATGTTTTAATCTAATTTATTTTCCATGCCTTTTATTAACAAATAGCTAATGAAAATTACTCACATTTTCACTGTATCTTATCAAACCCTGCTAATGAAAAGCCCCACTGTTTTGCATGTAGGTTGCATTGTTTCATAAAATTTTCAGCAGCCTATGACTTACTAAATAAAGTTGTCACTCAAGCCTCATTTCCTGTCTGACTATAACGAATCAAAATGGACACTGAATTAATGCTGAATATTGTTTGTGTTTGATGAGGTCTCTGAAAGATCTCTGTTCTGTCACCTTTAATGCACTCTGCTTGAGGGACTTCTCTGATTTCCTATTGTTTCCAGGGAAATATGAGCTATTACAAATGTGTCCCTGAACTCATCTAATTTATGCCTTCAAGGAGTTTCTTTTTTTTTTTTTTTTTAACAAGAACGAAGAGAAATTAAAGAAATGGGGACATTCATCATTGCTTTACAAGACTCCTAGTCAGAAGGGCTGGCAAAAGTAGAAAAATAAGTGCTAATTTTTTGTGTTCTATGTCTGTGATAGTAACACTGAAGTATTAATATTTTGAGTAGGTATTGTAGACTCAGGAAACAAAGTAAAATTTAACCTTAAAGCACTGAGATCTTTTCATAAGAACTATAAGTACAGAAAGACATAGTAATTGAAGCACAGTATTTACAACTTTACAGGCTGGTATCTGCATTTCCATTTTGTATGTGTTAGGGAGCTATACTGTACAATGAGGCAGCAGTAAACCTGTATCGAGTTCCTTAAACTTTTCCTGTATAAGCGATTCATGCAATTTGTACATACTGAACCTTTCACACCTTTGCTACTAATGTCAATAGGTGGAAATGCCACTGTTGCTTTCGGGGCTGTTCTTTTGGTTTGACACTATAGGTGATTAGTATGTGGTTTGGGAGGTAGGAAAATTTGGGTAGCAGAGAAATTGCAATCTGATCTCACACTTTTCTTCTGGATTAGTCCAAGAGCTGAGCTATTGTATAACGAAAGGTGACCACTTCCTTCACCTGGGTTTTGTAGAACAAGGCTGGCGTAGGTGCATGTTTAAAGGCAAGACTCAGCAGAGCCCAGAGGCATTTCCTTGATGTCTACTCCAAAGCACCTACACTTCAGAGAAAATCAAGGTTAAGAGGCACCCTGTCTGTTGCATGCCTATTGGCCAAGTTAGGCAAGACCCTATGCATTGTTTAATATTTCCTGAATACCGGTAAGACTCAGCCACATGTTGGTTGCCTCTGGGGATGTAGGACATGTCAGCATCAGGTGGGAATGTATTCTGGGGGCCAGTACTCAGCCTGCAGCCAAATCTAAGTAATTCTTGGTCTCCACTCCTCTGTCTTCATTTTTTATCTTCCTACACCACCCAGCACCAAATATCACAGGCCATTTTTAGATGATTTAAACATGTGCTGCTTTTTTTTTTTACATTTTTTTAATATCTTTCTCCTCCTCCAACTCTGACTTTCATGCATAACATTTGCCCTGGGGGTTTGGCTATGTGAATTTCTTCTATCTCTTTCCCATTTACCACACAGAATAACAAAGCCAATTGTTACTGGGGTCTGAAAACTACCTGAAACGGAACAAGAAACTATCAACATTCGTCAAGGAAAAGTTATGTCCAGGGAGCCAGGAAGCTCTGTTCTATTTCAGTAACATGAGGTATTACCAATGAGATGGCTATAAACAATCTCATCCTTTTTATGCTGTTGCTGAAATGACTTTGCATTATTGATGATATTTATTTAGTTAGTTGATGATTAGCAGTGCAAGAATGCTCAAGAACAAATACAATGAAAGCCTTCCAGCTCCTGGTGACCATACCATTATTCCCATCTCCCCTGAAAACTCACGATGGAGTACAAAGTCTGTCCCAGGCCACACCATTTTCAAACATGTTAAAAGCGTAGTGAAATAAGCACAGAATTCATATTGCTCAGCATGGTTGAGATTAGATAAAACAGCAGTATTAGGTTGTTTAGGATTTTGTTCTATTTGGAGGGAATGCAATAGGAATCACAACTTGAACTCTCAATTATAACTGCATTCTAGAGTGTAGGCAATCTCAACTAATAATAAAAATAGTTGATGAACACAAGTCTTCTTGTTGGATAAGACACACAAGGGGATTCATTAAACATCCCGAGTTTTGCCTCAAGCTGTGTAAGTGCCTTGCAGAAGATATTAATTTTGTATGTTAATGTTTGTGTCATCAGATGTTCTTATTTACACATTGAGTTAACACAGTGTCAATTTGCACACTATGTATAAAAGTATAATTTCTATGTGTTTCTTGCACTAAATATACAATCATCTTACTTCCACAAGTGAAGCCATCTTCATAACTGGTGTTTTGTCACTTTTATACAGAAAGTTCAATACCAGTCACTGCTTTATTGGGAAAATCTGTCTATGTTCAACATACCATGATGTTGATGAATCCTGTGATGTGAGTGGACGTAAAGTGAGCCACCTTGTCACTTCAGGTGAAGGTCCATCCCAAAGACCCTCAAGAGAACATGGCCAAGGCTCCTCAGGACTCATTATATGAGAGACCTTGGGTGGAAGGGGTGACGGAGGCTAGAGAGAGGCAGAGCTCTTCAGTCACTGGAAGAAATGCTCGATTAAGATGTGTATTTTAGATGCCTGGGCAATTTCTGTGTGTAGATGTGGGCCTGTGCTTATGTTACTTTTGTCATGTCTTCCTGAAGTAAAAAACTAATTTCAGAGTATGTCCATTGAAGGGACCAAAAATCCCTTAGTTACTGCACTGCATGCCTGGAAATTAATCCATAGGCTCTGAATCAGAACAAACTATGTAGGTCTGTTGAGAGACAAACTTGGACACAGATCAGAGGATAAAGTGTGCCAGAGTTCTCACCCCAATAAACACACAGAAATGTGTCCAAATGCAAACTGACAGACAACACAACTGGAGACTAATACAGACGTATTTTGGAGAGAATTACACTGAAGTTTTTTCAGTAAATGGAACAATAGACATTGGTTCCGAGGCTGAAAGGTCTAGGAAAAGGCAACCAGGAACAAGCCAGTGCTCCAGTCCGTTACAGCAGAGGACACAGGGAATGAGGAACTGAATTCGCTGACTAGTGAAGGAGCTCCACCTTAACTTGAGGTCTGCATGTGTGTGCACAGTGTGAAAGGATGCCAACAGTGCAGCAACACAACTTTTATAAGGAGCCTTTTGCTCCTTATGGACTACATGACTCTTATGGGCTGGCTCATAACAAAGCAATCTGTCCAGCTAATAAATAACTGGAAATAACTGTCTGGTGGACCATATAGCTGCTAAATAAAACATGCAAGAGCCAAGCATGCAGTTTTTCTCATGCATTCTTGGCTATTGCCTTAAACTTTTCAAGTGGTGCTTATATATTGCTCTTGATACAACTACCTGACTAAGAAACAGTGGCTGGTAACAAGGTGTATTACCTTAATATGTACCTCCCCATCGCACCCTCTAGAAGCTCTAAGCGTAGTCTAGAGATGCCTTTTCTCAGTAGGCAAATCCAAGCATGATTTGATTTTCATGAAGTCTCTGAGGTAGAACTTGACATGTGTTTGATGTAGTCCTCACCAAAAAAAAAAAAAAAAAAAAAAAAGAGAAAATTAGTATGCAGCAAAATGCAGGCACACAGAGAACTGAACACTGTTCAGATTGAATGTTTGCCTGTTTCTGATTTATTAACCCAATACAGATGCACCTGTTTCTTTTCAGCAGTGTCCTGTTCTCTTTCCAGTTTTCCACTTGTACTGCCAGAGGCAAAACAAGAATAGCTGGTTTGCCAAAATGTGCACAGTACCCACTGGTTGGAGAAGGATGAGGACCTAAAGCAGTTACAATGTCATTTAAACACAGGTATATTCCTGCATCCTATAGCAGCAACTGAAAACTTCACACTTCATTTCAACATAGTGTTTTGGCAGTAGAGCAGACAAAAAATTGTTGTTGATGGAGAAGATAAGTAACTGTAAGACACTAATTCTTCATAGTTCTAAAGATTTGATGTGTATTTTGTAGATCTTTAGAGTTTTAGAATTATAGGCTTTCTTGCTCACATATTAAGTGGTGTTAGGAGTTAGGTTATTTTCTCACATATTCTTAAGCTTTCTGAAGGTCATGGTGTTTTGCAGAGCCACCTGCAACATAACTCGAAGACAAAACAAAAGAAGAGCCCAGAATCCTTGGAGCTGCTCCAGGGAAGCAAAGCTTAGGACTCTGGTCCTAAGGACAGGGGTTAGACACAAAGGAAAATGGGAATCACAGTTGGTTATAGATATTTTACAAGTTAATTACTGGAAAATTATAAAGACTCTAACATCACTGGGGGCGAGGTGCGAGTATAGGCCTTGCGGTGGTAAGCACCTCTATGGAAGCTCCCAATAAAGGTATTTATCTATCTTTCTCCATTAATGTTTCTCTCAGTGCCTGTTTCCCAGGGTTTTAGGCATAAGTTCTTCTATGGGTTCCCTGTGTAATTTCAGTGAAGTCAAATGGATCATGGTTTTCAACTGTGCATTCAGGAAGTTCTTCCCAAACCACCACCAGCACTTGACCATACACTGGGTCTTAAGTATTCAACATCTGCAGCTCAGCACTCTGGAGTCTTACCAACTGAGTATGGATAGGCCAACATACCGCCTCCCATCACCCACACAAATACATCTTATTGTCGAAGGCTACGTCTAAAGAGAATTAAAGAAAATTAAAGTAAAGTAAAGAGAATTAAAAGGCTATTCTGGAAGGAGCAATATGAGAGCTGAGCTACAGAACAATTTATTTCTCTTTCTGTAGTTACAAATCACCACGTCAGGGATCTCTCCTTTACATGTAACCGCTGTGTGCTCACTGAAAACCAACAAGCTAAACCCAAGCTCTTCTAAGATTTTATTTTAATGAATCCCCTCCCTCCAGGGCATCTGAAATTCAGCTGAAATTGCCAGCTTCCCTAGTTTCAAATCTGAGCAGCAAGGTTTAACATAAACAAAATAAAAAAATGCTTTTCTGCTTTAAAGTATTGTACAGTTTGTGAGGAGACTTTCTGAAGCTGGACTGTACCCCCAGATACCTTGTCTGAGCATGAAGGAACATGTAAGGAAAGCAAATCTGAGGCACTAACCTTTTAAAGATTTCATTTAGCTAACATCCTTCCAGTGTTTCAAATAGCAGCAAGAACTTCTATGCGTTGGCCAAGGTCTTGTGGGGCACACACAATCCCATGGTCACCTTCTCTCAGGAGTGACAAGGGCTACTGAACCCCCAGGTACCATCCTCTTTGTATCTCCTTCCACTTTCTCCAGCCTGGTGAGCAGCATCTGCCTCCTGCACCAAATAAACCCACCTGAAGGGCCGTGGGCTGTGTTGACTGTGAGCAATACAAGGCAACAGTGCAGAACACATGCCTTGTGCTTCACCGTTCATCAGGTATTGCACATGCTAATGCAACTGTAATTCTTTCTGAGTAGGGATAGCAAACTTACAGCAAAAATCAGTTTAAATGTTTAGTTACTTTGGTTATTGAAATAAGAACTCTGAACAATTTCTGAACCTACATAATATTTTCATGGGAGAAAATACTCAGTCCCTGGAATATATGGATGTTCTGGGCTGTTGTGGAAAAAAATACAACTTTCCTCTAATGTTTTAACTAAAGATTTTCTGGAAAATAACACAATAAACCATATTAAAAAAACCTTTACCCCTGGCTACTATAATGAAGAAAAAGTGTTCCAAATGTGAACTAATGAAGTACAAAGTAATGAATATTTAATTTGTATAATTTACCAAAGTGCAGTTAGGAATCCAAATTACATTCTTCACAAACAAAGTGTTCATTAGCCCTTTACTCTAGCTTACATGCAATCATTACAATTTTTACCTGTATTACTATTACTGTGGTATTACACAAAGGTGAATGAACATCTCCTTGAAAGTGTCTAGAAGGTTCAAAGGAAGAAAAGGAAGCGAGGAAGGCAGTGGTGTCTATTAAATTTAAATAAGCTACCTGTTTACAGTGAGGAAGATAAAAGACTAAGCACAGCAAAAGAGCAACTGAGAAAAGGCATAGAAAAGGTAATTGAGTTTTACATTATGGTCTTCACTTGGCAGTGTGAATATTATTGAATTAGCCCTATTACTATAAAGATTACACAAAAGCAGAACAGCGTGAAGGCATGGTATGAAACTTTAAAAATATCAGTGGATGTGAGATAAGTGCTACCAAAACTGCGCACAGGAATGTATCAGAGAAAGAATATAGTGGTTTGCTTTTTTTTTTTCCCAATAGAACTGAACTATGGTGTGATGTGAATCTTAATAGGAGCACACAGTAAAACAAAAATAGGAACAGCTAAAAGGGTCCATGCACAAAGGGAAGGATTTCACAGCCAGAACCTGCACAGTAAATATCAAGAGGTGAAATATTTGTATTAAAAGGAGTGTCCTTCACACCATAGCTTTATTTTACAGAATATCCCTTGACACATCCTTTCTGTCTCTAGCTTACCAAGTTGACTCTGGTACAAGGTCATATATTTACCTGAAATATGGATTCCACATTGTTTCATAGATTGTAAGCAAGAATTAAAGGTCAGCAAATTTAAATTACTGAATGCGGACCTAAAAACTGACCTCTTTTTGAGTGCAGAAGATCAAACCAAAGGGGTGCTGCATTGCTTCACTCCCTTTTCCAACTTTTCCTTCTTCAATACAACCCAAAATTTTTATCTGCTTACTATACATTATTTACTTAGCTACTGACACAGATTTTATTTTTTTTTATTTTAAAGCATCTCCATAGGGATATCTAAAATCATAGCATAACACACTCAATATTTCACTCTTCTCTTCCAGAAGGTATCAGAGTTCTCCTGTAAAAATAACTGACTTAAAATCAGACTGCTATTTCCATACCTCATTGAAGTGGGAGAGTGAGGACTGCTGTACAGGCGTACTTACTTTGGCACCAGGGATCCTGATTAACCATACAAAATACTAGTGCCTCAGGCTGGCAAGAAAGTCTAATCAGGTATTAAAAGGACATTATTTTGACAAATTATACATTCTAGGAATGTATATAGGCAGCATGCTGTGTTCTGCACTTTGTCTTCCCCGTCTTGAATGAAAGAGTGAATTGCCCTTGCCACGGATCACCCCCATCTATTCCTGCACCTTACTTAACCCTGCAAGTTAGCAATGCAGCCCAACTGGAAGGAGTTTTGGACAGCTGGCAAGCAGAGTCTAGGGGGATCTGCTGCCTGTTCGATGCAACTCCTGTCCACTTGAAGACAGAGCAGGTAGGTCGTTGCACAGTCTCCCAGGAGCTCAGCCTTGGCAACTTCAGTTGTTGTCAATGGAAGAGCCCAGCAGGGTGCTGGACCCATACCTTCCATTTAGCAAGCTGTTTGCAGAACATGGGAATGTAGCAAGGAAATGTGCAAATGATGATCCATGAGAGACTGATGACAGAAGGTGAAGCAATTAAAAACTGAAATTAGAGCAGAGATGCAAGCTAACATCTAAGCATAACCAGTGGTAGGTCCAGAACATAATTGTATATGAATGGACAATTTTCAGGTTTTATCACAGATATTTCTCTTGCTGTTTTACGGTAATGTAACAGAAAATTGAGTAATTCCCATCCTTTTGTTCCTCGAAGAGATCTGCAGTGATGTGACACTAAGGAAGCTAAAGTGAGGCACTAGGATATGGAAAACAGAGATGAGCTGAGTCCATAGTAGCTGCTACACCACAGGAAAATGACATTGACCTCCCAGGGAAATGTCAACGACCTCACTGTTCAGGAATGTATTAACTCAATGCCAAAAGACTGGTTTAATTTACTACCTCAATTTCCAGTGGACTTCATTTCCATGTGCCTTAGTTGGACATATCAATACCTCTCCTGTGGGGACAGTGTAATTTTGCTTGAGTAGCCAGCTGTGGAGGACAGTCCCTTGTTTGGAATAGGATGCTACACCAGAGGCATTGGTATGATTTCCTGGAAGTCAAAGAATATTTTTGTTTTATGGACTACATTTTGTCTTATAATCTTACAAAACATGGATAGTTGGAAGGTGGCCTCCTTGAAAGTCAATGGACCAGGTTTACCTGAGAGTAGAGGTGCTACACCATCACCCACAGACATGTTGTGCAATGACAAGGCTGGATGTGACAACCCACAGCATCCCAAATGCCTTGTAAGCTGAACCAAACCCAACTGCAGCCTTTCGATCTTTTGTTCTTCCTCCATTTCTCTCTCCAAATATTCCCATATTCCCTTTCCGTTTTTTTTTTTTATCCATCCCTATGGTAATGCCTACTCCCCTGTGCAGGTTTGTCTCCATCCCAGATGAATTTTGTGTGTGCATTGGTGAGGAAATAACAATTCTAATCATGAGATTAACAGTATACAGGCTTAACTAAGACCTGTGATGATAATAATTGCTTCATGTTCTTGGCCACATCAACAATTCAAATGCAAACACTATGAAAAATGGTATAGTAGGGATTAGGTAGTCTCTGAATATACCAGACAAGACACCGCAAGACCATGTTTTACATATATCAGGGTGTTACTATGGAAAAGACAAAAGAAAGGAAAGTTGGTGGAAGAGAAACTGACATAGATGTGCACGTGGAACAGCACTGAACAGACATGAGCTGGGCATGGCTAAGAGGGTAGTGGTGTGGCCAGGGAAACTGGCCCCAGGTTAGAAGGCAGCTAGCCCATACTGAGCATTCGCCTTCCAGACAGTACTGAAATGTGTTTTGGTCAATGCCAAATGGCAAAACTGGAGCTGAAATTTGGCCAGTGCCTATAACTAGCCCTTCTCCTGATGAAATGATAACTGTATGTGGATGACTAGTATAGCAGACGAACATTTTGGTAGAAAACTTAGCACAAAATGACACATTTCTGTGCTAGCTACAGAGGGGGTTAGGTATTATCCAACCATCATCATATGAAATATTGGCAAAAAAGAGATGAATGGCTATGATGAGAGGTGTGGATCCAGAATACCCAATCTCTTCTTACAGGTTTGCTGCATCACTGAACCAGTTCTAGCAAGAACCGTGGAATGGACCATTTTGTAATGAACTATGTTCTGGTTTCCTAAAATTGACCCAACAGCAATGTTATTGAAAAAACTAGTGTCTGGTTCTGTTGGCAGGAAGGGGGATACTATTTTTTAATGTTAAACTGTGGATGAAATGTAAATATTTTCACTGTATCTGTGATATCACTGTGGTTGTTCGATGCAGGTGTGCAGTGCTCCTCAGGCGAGCAACCTCCTGAGAGCAGTGTTTGCTCTTTGGTCCTTGGGACTTTTCAGGGTCATGTTTGCAGCATGTGATTCTCTCTTGAAGCAGGATTTTGATAAGAAATGTTTCCCTACTGTAGCTTCAGAAATATAATGAATTAGACTGGGGAGTAAGTAATTCGTATTGATGCATTTCCAGATCCAAGGGCAGGAGACCCCCTAATTCCCTTCCTTCTCCCTCCTGCAGAAACTGGGAGGAGTTCGCACAAAAGAAATGAGGTGAGAGTGCAGACTTGAAGGTAAGCCTGGCTCAGATGGAAAGATTAAAGACAATTTGCTATTCACATCAAAATGACTTTGGAGCAATGTTCTATAAATATTAGAAATTTCATCAGTTTATTTTTATCATATGTAAGCATATTTCTTCTCCTTCCTGAACATAAATGAACTGGCTTAATCCTGCTCTTTTTCATTTAATAGAATTATTATTCCTTTTGCATCTCCCCTGCTGCTTCATATCACTGCTGAGTATTTATTAAGAACTAGTAAAATTCATGGATTTTGCTTGCTTGCCAGGTGCAGAAAAATACAGAAAATAGACAAAGTACAATCTTTTGCACTTACTCAACAGGGAATGGTATGGCTATAACACACTATTAGATTATATAAAGCAAAGTAGTAAAATTGTTGAAACGAAGCAACAATTTTCATATCTCACGACCCAATCTTACAAAGGGCTGATGTTGCAGTTTTCACAAAAAAAGCAGGGATGGTAAGAAATAAGACTGTGGCAGTTTCAGTAGCACAATACTGCATTATGGGAAACACTCAGGACAAGGAACACAATTTTTCAATCTGTTTCTGTCTGGGGATAAGTCTAATAAATTTTGTCTGGAATAAAGACTTTGCATTGCAAATTGAAGCCCCTAGTCAAAAAGGTCTCCTTAGTCTTCCTCATTCCCAAAATCAATTTTCTTTTATCTTCATCCCCTCATTTTTCTTTTTTCACCATTTTGCTTTTCCCCCGATTTTCTTATGATTCCTCAAAAATCTTTCACTTTCTCCAGGGATCTATTTGCTAAAAATCTACTCAACAAAAGAGGAGATAAAGACTCCACTTCTCAAAGAAATCTGTATATTTAATTCTAATCAAAAGGATGTCCTCATGTTAGCACATTTGATATTTGCAAATTCAAAATGTATCTCACAAAACTTCTCTGGAAAAGAATTACATTCATGGTGCATGGAAAATTCTCAGCTCATATTATTAATAAACATTTCTTGAAAACTGGCAAATAATTTTGATATATATATATTTTAATTTTATGACAACATCTCAATTATAATAAGTAACTACATATATAAAACCTTTAGCATGTTAATTTTTTTTTAAACACTGGATAATATGTAGGAGTCATCCAGATTGTGAAAAATCTGCAGGGACAACTTCAGAAATAATTAAGAATGTTTTAAGGTGTTAGTTAACATAAGGTGTAAATTTTGCTCCTCAAAGTGTCACTTTGCATCCACAATACAGGATTGTTTAAAGATTCCTGAATATATTCCTGGGCTTGTGTTTGTCTTTCTGTGTATGTACACATATTTAAGTGAAGAAGTACATAAACACTATACATGTACTATTATATATATATATGCTCTTGCATATACACACACAGAGACATACACATATCTCCATCCATCCATCCATCCATCCATCCATCCATCCATCCATCCATCCATCCATCCATCCATCCATCCATCCATCATATATATTCTCTATGCATATACACACACACATAGACATACCTACCTGTAAATCTACATATTTCCATTCATCCATACATAGATATTTAAGTTCTTCCCACATGTAGTTTTGTGGAATGTACTGTGTATTCTTTGTCTTTCTTATAAAGCCATAAGGATGTAGAAAACCCTGCACACATCCAGCTGCCATATAGAACATGATGTTTAAAATGGTGATCAGCTCCAAAAGAGGGGAGAGTGCATGCACGGCCAAATCAAATCTGAAAAATAAAAACTGGTCCAGTGTCTTCACTACCTCCACCAACGATATATAGAAGGCAGAAGGATTTGTGGTCTGGTACCACAAAAGACTGATTCAAGATAATTAATAACATGGGACCACAGTATAAAATGTCATGATCAGTCACTCAGAGAAATAGCAAGAACCGCAATGCTGATGGCCTGGGAAAACCTTGTAGATTCGCAGGATTCACAGAACGTGGAAGGATACCCAGAAATAGGAAATAACAACCCACATTACAGATTGATTTACTTTATGGCAACTGGTATAGAAGTTTACATGTGTCTTCAGTTATTGCAGAATATGTACTTTCAGCTCTGGATGGAAACTTTCAGGAACAACCTGAGTAGGATGAATTTGTAGGACTGAAAAAACAGTTTGGAAAAGATCCTAAAAAAAAAGGAATTGTGCAGAAAAATAAGGTGAAGGAGTTGTGATAAGACCCTAATTTACTCAACACCTAATCAGGATATACAAAAATCTATAACAGGACATATGGGTCCCAGCCTATGACTTTCTGGAAGGACAGAGCCTGAGCACCTGTGAACTACTCAATCAGAGTGAATCAGTCTCATTAACTCAACTCACTCACACTATGTATGATTTGAGCTGAAGCAGAAAAAGGGTGCAGGTGGTAGGTGGTGTTGTGCTTATGTCCCCCTTGGACTCTTCACCCTGCTGAATACTCATTGCCATAGGTGAGGAAAGCAAATAAATTGCCATTAAACAGATTCTACTATACTTAAATGAATAATCACATTGAAAAACATCACTTAAGGAGTAAAAGGAGTGTGAAAAATATTTATGGGCAATTGTAAAAGTGGCAACTTCACAGAGAGACTTGAAAGCAAGGATTCTGAATCTGATATACTCGTGGGACTCAAGGAAGAGATCCAGAAGTGAGGCAACAGGAAGCTGAGATGGTGAGATTTTGGCTGATCTGGAAGAAGAGGTGTCAGAGAGGCTAATAAGTCATCTCCCAGAAAGAAGAGAGAAAGTCTTGTCTCTGATAGTGCTGGAGGTTAGGGGAGCAGAGACAACTTCAGGGACAGCCTTGAAAATCAAGTTCTGGGGGTAGTGAGTTCAACATGGGAAGGCAACCAATCCAAAGTGAAATATCCAAGAAAAGGAGTATGAGCCTGGGAGCATGCATTTGCAGTGGAATGAGAAGTAAATTTGAGAATTGTTAGTACAAGCAAACGGATAAATCTAATCTACGATTAAAAAACAAGCTAGAGGAAGATGACAGCCACAAAGAACTTGCACTGTTATTAATAATTGGATATGCCTTTACTTCCCATTTATCAACACTTCATTTAACCAATCTGCAGGTTCATAGGCAGTTAGCAAAATGAGGAGCATCCTGGAAATTACAAAACAGAGTAATGAATGTATGATTTCACAGGGGATACACAGGTAGATAATTTAAACGACCTTCACCATCCCAAACACTTGGCCCTGCCAAAACCTTATTGCTGAAGGTATTGCTTTCCTGATTTTCTCAGGACTGATTCATTGAAGCACTGTCATTTTATTATACGTCTTATCTGAACCAGGTATTTAATGGTAAACAATTTACCACATGACCTCTGGTGAATATCAAAGACTCATTTGTAATGAAATAAACTAAACCCACCAAAAGTTAAAACAGCAATTGTGTAAGACAAACCTTTGCCTTTGAAATTAACTAGTTTTGAAACATCTCTTGCACCAAAAGCAAAGCAAAGCAGGAAAGTGAACTGACAATGAACCTAGAGAGACGAAAGAGGATAAAACTAGACCAACTGACAGATCACAAACCTGGGGAATCAAGAAATATGCAAATAGTGGTAATCAACAAGGATAACAGGAACAGCATGATCAAAGCTAAACTCTTCTGATATGAATTACTCCTAGGATATGCTAGAAGTGCATTAGCACCCTGTAACCACAATAAAAGAGCCAAAGTAATTCGTATCAAAGAGTAGCATACAGAAAGAAAGAATAAATAATAAAGTAACACATGGTAAGCAGGTTCCACCTCTTGCCTGCAATTAATTCAAGAAAGGGAAAAAAGATTTCACCGAGATGCATGCCATTAAAGCAAAAATTAATCAGGAAAAAAAAAAAAAACAACAGAAAACAAACCCCAGTAACAATAGAAAAAAACCAAACCAGCAGCCAAGATTCCGCATAAAAGAGCTGAAAGCATTTGAAGAACTGAAAACATGATGAAACATAGCAAGCCTCTCAGGAACCATGGAACTAATTAAGCCATATTTCCTAGGGATCTTCTGTATTCCTTATCTTCTCAGGAAATAAACCCACCTTTTCTTGTTCTTGTGAATCCCTCCTCCAACATCTGTTATGTATCCTTTTCAGGTATGTATCTTATCACACTGCTATCCCCATTGTCTTATGGGAACTCTTATCATCCTTCTATGTCACTTGCAGCCCCACAGTACTCTAATAATCTCCTGACAACAGCCTTCCCCATTTCCCTACCTGCCTTCCATGTCCCTTATGACCTTCAATGACATGCTCTAGTATATCCTATGTCCCTGGCATCCCCACTTTGGGCTCTCCTTACTCCCATGTGCCCTATGCTTCACTAAGGCTCAGAACTTCAGCAATTGGAAGGACTTCTGGATATCTCCAGTCTGACTCCCCTTGCCCAAGCAGAGTCCAGTAGAAGAGTTTACTTGAGGCCATGGCCAGTTGAGGTTTGAATACCTCCAGGGACAGAGACACCATAGTCTCTCTTGGCCACCTTTGTCAGGGTTTGACAACATTGACAGTAAAACAGCGTTTCTTATTTTTAAGTGGGATTAACTGTGCAATAGCTTTATTCTGTTCTGTGACCCTCAATATATCCTCCAGTGTGACCATCTCTGTATCATAGCACATTCACCTCCTCAGAGTACCCTAAACCTCAAAACTGCATGTCTTGCACCTGCATGCAGAGACTGTCATTTCCCATGTCTTCAACTGTGCTTTGCTTGCTGGCCAGGCAGAGGCTGCACCACTGGCCAGGATGTGATAGGCCACGTGTGTGAACAGCTGGCAGCCTTTTGGCTGCTAGGCAAACCGAATATAACCGTAAGGGTTGACCTCCCTCTCTTTACTCTTGGCAGTAGTCTTAATATGTCGTTTCCTCTATGGAATCATCACTTGAGATCTCTCTGACATGTAATTGTCCCTTCACTTGGCTCAAAGCCAGCAGCAGATTCAAAAACTTTTGACAGGTGCTAAGAAAAAAAGTCCAAACTTAAATGAGGGTTTTTGTTGCTTCCCATTGACAGTGGTTTTAAGTTAAACTCTGAAGTTACTTTAAAGTTTCCAAAGATGGGAGGAGTTAGGGCTGCAAATAACATCAGCACCCAGCCATAGACTGCATTGAGAATAAAGAGGTAAGACTGGAGATGGTCTTGTGACCCAAAGAGGAATTTCAGATGTTCATGACGGATATTATTACCATCTCTCTTCACTCAAGGAAAGTACTTGAGAGCAAATAATAAGGTCATATCTGAAAAGAGGACCACATACTTCAAAAATCTTGAACCATGCAAAGTATTCCATAAAAATCACAGGTACTGTGATCCCTGGGCATTGGTCTTTTTAACAAAGCTTTCATGGAGCAAAATGATGTTTGAGCAAGAGAAAAAAAGGCATGATGCCAAATTCACTTGATAAATCAGTGAATGGCACTGAGCATAGTTTAAGTTCAGAGACAATTTTTCTTTCTTCCAAGGAATCTGCAGAACAAGATTCATATAAAAATAGCTTGTAAGAAAAAACCAGATTGCCTGGGGAAAAGAGTAAAACTATTCTAAACCATCTGAATCTATGAATGAAATTAATTAAGAAACACTGAAAAATATTGCAGAGACCAGCTTCCAGCTGAGACAAGTTTAGTAAAGCACCTCCTGGGTTAGTATTTTGGCTCACCTGGTGGAAATGTGTTGAGGGTCTCAGCTGGAGTCTCAGCTGTGCTAATGTGCAGGACGTACATTGGAAGTCCAGATACCAGATGGGGTTTTCGCTTACTGCTTAAAACGGCCTTCATGGCTGGCCACCAGTTGGCAAGCTCATGAGCATTTGGGGTTTGTATCATGCTGAAAACCACAATAACGAAGAGGGGAAATGAATAACATGACTACAAAGGTAACCCTACTCTTGAGCAAATATAGATGTGATTGCTTTCTGTGTGATTATAGGAGTCTTGTATTTGCCACTGAAATCTGGCAAGTAATGATTCTCGTTTTAAAGACAATATAAATTAAAAGGTATCACTGTATATGTATATATACATATACAGGGACTTTTAGCTAAAATGTTAGTATCTAGGAAACACTATTGATGTTTATGTGTTTTAGAATCCCAACTATAAGGAAGCTACATACTGAAGTATGTAGCAAAGAATGCCCATTGCTGCTTTAGCGTATTGGAGCTATTTCCAAAGCTACCTTTCATTGATTTAGGAGCCAGACGTTTAACTGTCTTTGAGAAGCTTCAATTTGTTTTTAGCTTAAATCTTCTGCAGGGGTGAACATATATTTTGCAAGGCCAATGCTGTATGGGCAGATGAAAACAATTGCACAGCCTAAGACTATCTCCACTTCAAATACAGTCCTATGCTCACCTATCAAAACAACTCCCAGACTTGAGCTAGAGACCTGGGCAACTCAGAGTGCAAATAGGGTCAGGCCATGATATTACATATTCAATGTCAAATCAATTGGCTGGTAAACTGATACTTTGGGCTACTAAAGGCACTAAGTCTATCCTCGGTGGTAGTACAGTATTTTCTATTGCATTTGTCACAATGTGTCAGAAAGTCCTCCAGCTCTACAATCTTAGGACAGAAGACAGACTTTCACTACTGTGGAGGCTTCTGAAACTCCCTTGACAGACCTCATGGATGCTTTCAGTCATCTTGCTCAGTACCTAAAATGAATCTGGTAATTCCAATCAGCTTATGCACTCCTGTAGTCAAATGATGTATGTGAAGTCAAAGGATAAAATGTAGTAATATATTAGAAAAATAAGCTATAATGGGAAGACATAAAAAAGTTACAGCTATTTCCACACATTCCCATTTTACTGTATCACTCCATGTCACTATACTTCGCTGTCTTTACTATCCTTTGCTTACTCCAACCTGCTTACCATTTTACTGTCACCTAACTGTGTAACTGCCTTTTTCAACTCAAGCCATCCAGAAATTCCAAATACACATCAGGGGAATTTGGATCAGGATCCAATACAGCTGACATCTAACCCTAACCCTTTGTGACCATAGAAATCAGAATGATGAATGTCAGTACCTAAGGCTACAGTGGCATGTGGATTGCAGGTGATTCCAAATCAGAACATCATGTCCAAGATTTACAGTTATCTAGAGACATCTATCTCATTTCCAACTTTCAGCTTGTGGGTGAACAGAGACCTCCCGTACTCTTAGAACCAAGCTACCCTTCAAGAGAAATGAAGGGATTTTTAATTTTTAAATGTAAGAGCTTTTATGCTCTTCTGAAATGGATTAAACCCTTAGCCTGTGGTAAAGAGTACATAAACTGGGTAAATGTGAGACAGAAAGACTAGTGTCTCAGCACAAGAATACAAAAGAAAACTCTCTAAGAAAAATTAATAATTTTTGCTGATAACTAGTTTTGATATGTGAGCTGAAAGGATATAATCACGTGACTAAGAGGCAAATAATCCTGAAGTGGAACAATTAAATTCCTATCAATTGTGGCATAAAGACAGAACAGTCCTCCAATGCTCTGGAGGTGCCTTTTTCTTTATTAGGTAAAGATCATCTACGAATATGGTGTTTATTTACAAAACTTCTCTATATTTTCTGTCTTTGTGAAATGGCTATTCTAAACTTACTTGCTTTTAGCATGGTTACTTTTCAAACCTCAAAAGTAAATATTTTCATGTTTCATCATTCTTATGTGGTATTGAGCACTTTGGTTTCTTTTCCCCATATTTCATAGTTCTGAGCACAATTTGGTATCCTGGATTGGATCACCCTCATAACCATATCCAGTGTCTTTATGCCTGGGGTGATGTTCAAGTTTGTCTTTCTAATCAGTAAGCCGCCATGCAAAGGACAAATGCCCACCACCACTGCATTTTGACTGAACAGCCATGGGACCTGTCTTCTGCATAGGTATCAGTGCAAGGAGCTAAGAGTTCTGTGTCCTGAGGATTTTACGGTCATGATCAAGGATGTGCTTTGTAAATGGAATTGCTGGTGCGGGCATGTAGAGGGCTCAAGCATGGATCTGGAGCTGAAACTGGTCTTAGGTGCCCTTGCTCTGATTCAGGCAAACTGCACCCCATAATTTCATCTTCAGTCAGGATCTACATGGCAATACAAATTAGGTTTGCAGTACACTCTACAATTCACACAAGATCTCTGTGAGTGTGGAGTAGCTTTCTTTCTTACCATGCATCCAAGATTTTCTGTAGAGAAAGCCAGGAATTGGGGTGAGACCGTACTCATCGATCCAAATTTCTCCTCAGCTGTCTATGGAGATCTAGCCCAGCTGTGCCATGAGGGACCAGGATACCAGCATAGACTTCACAGTTGATGCATAGGACCTTGTTCACCCCTGAGAGGCTCCTCTCTCCACAGAGAATTTAGGGATATTGGGGCAAGCAAGCCTCTGCCCTAAAATCTTACAGCTAGGTGAGATGAATTCAGGCAAACTTTAACTGATGCAAGCTGTTACTCAGCATCCATTTGTGGGACTGACATAGAAAGAATCAGGTTTTAGTCAGCTTGTCAGATTATCAAATCCTGTGCAAAAGAAATCAGAAATTCATTAAGAAACATAGTGAGATTTTATTAAAATGCTGATATTTCACAACCTTTTTACAGTTCCGGTACTTAGGGCTCACCCTCAGTAAAACTGCAGTGAACATTGCCTTCCTGTTTAATAGATGTTAAACTGTTAGGACTTACTTTTTGTTTGCTTGTTTATTTGTATAGATGTGGAGGTTTCCCTCTGCTAAGGCACAAATTTTCCCTTAGTTTAGTACAGATATTTTTATTTACAGCTGCAAGATAAAACTCAGTCATATCATAACAAGTCCTCTGTATGATACATATGTTTTCAGTAAGATCCAGAAATGAATTTTAATGTCTAGAGTTATTTGCATTTCTTCTTCCATGAAAGAGGGGAAGGAGTATAATCTCAGAATTATCCTGATTTATACTTTATGGGAATGTATGTAAAGGAACATAAATACTATTACTGCAATTTTGTATCATATGCCATGGTGGGTTGTTTTGTTTGTTTGTTTTTGTTTTGCTTTTTACTAGGGCTTCCCAGTTTCATCTGTTTACTACTTTCCTCATGAAAGAAATGACCATGTTGATATAAAATGCTACATCAAATACACCTGTGAAAATGAACTCCTGTTTACTGGATTTTAGAAAATAAAGAAGCTTGTTTCCAGGCTTCTGCTTTGCTACAGAGAGAGAGGGTAAACAGCTTTGGTTAAAATCTTTAAAAGTGCTGATAGATATAAAATATTGCGCTATATTCCTGTTTGATTCATACATTAAAAAGAGGTTGGAAGATACTTATGAACAGAAGGAAATGGAATTAAAATAGAATTGCTTGGCAGGGCAATTAGAAAAGTCCTGGGCATAGGGGTTGATAATAATACTAGAAGTAATGTAACTACCTATATTGCTGTAGTCTGCAACTGCAGAAAGGATTCTGGAAAAAAGGGAGAGGTTGTGTATGCTTTTTACATGTAATGGTAGTTTATTTCCTGAGATTGCTGTTGGAGTAGAAACCATATTTCACATTAATATCACTTAATATGTTATTCATTGCCCTGGGCTCCAGAAATGAGCAGTGAAGTAGGTCATGGTGAATAAATACCTATCAGTGTCCATCATATGACATTCCTCATCTCCTTTCTCTCTTTTTTTTCCATTTCATGTGGTATCAAAATCTCATTCTGTTGTTTATCAGGCAGTACATGACAGAGCAAACCTTTCTGGGGGTGGCTATAAATATGTAGTTCCCATTACCTCTAGCATCAACCTCAATACAAAGGGTAAGGCTGATGTAAATCCCCCTCATTTTGATGAGGTATGTGCTGCATTTGGTCAAATGAGTACATTTTAAATGACTCTGAACTAATTACCTCTCAATGACATGGCACGAGGCCAAACCAAGGGCCAGCTCATGTTGCTGGAGCTGAGGGGTCTCTGTGCTGTACTCAGGTCCATCACTTCTCTGTCCTCTTGCCTACAGGTTGACAAGAACTGATTTTAGCAAATGCAAGCTTATGAACGATGAATTCTGAAGCTGCTCATAAGCAAATGATAGTTGCCCAACCTTTTTTTAAAACTTTTTTTTTTTTTTAAATTGAAAATGATCCCATTTTCTTTTTATCTCATGTCCTCTTCCTCAGACAGTTGTTGATACATTGTTATTTTGATATACATTGACATGTATTTCCTGAAGTACTACTTGAGTGATGCAGGCTGCTGCAACAGTTAATTTATAGCGTGCAGACAAGGTAGCTCCTGGTGATGCCCAGGCTTTGTGCAGGTAACATTCTGTCAGGCAAGAGGCAGTTCCTCACACCTCAGCATTACCGGATAATGGAAGCTTAGCAATCTACCTCACCAAAATACGATCAGAACATTTAAATTATTGGGATTGGTAAGATTAGTGACCTGCATTTAGCAATGCACTAGTGTTATACAACTTTATTTGCCACTGACATCTGTCCCAGACTCATCACAGGTCCTGTGGCTGCTTTGTTGTGTTCAGTGAGAGCTCAGCACGGCCCATCAGAATTAAAATTCATCAGGCACTGTCAAAGAAAAAGTGATCAGAGGTCTGTCTATAAGGTTTTTTTTGAAAACTGCAACCTGAATTAAAAAAGAAAAATGGACTTCTTTTCTGTGTGATAATTCCAGTCACCTCATAGGAAAATACTGCTCTTTTCTCACCTGGCTGAAATGACTAGTTTTTACTATACAGTTTCCCATTAGGGGAAAATTCACTTTAAATACCTAGTCAGAGACCTGTTAGTATTTTAGGGTAATGCCCTGAAGGGCCTCCACCTTGCCTCTTCTATTTATGCATTTATACTGCTTTAGTTAACGCTGTGACAGCAAAGCACTCATAGATACCGTATTTTCAAGAGGCCATGGGATCTATTTTTAACATGTAACGTGGTCATAAAAACATGCTTTGGGCTGCAACCTCTATTACAAGATGTGAGCCAAGAAGCAGACTTATTTAACCAAAGTAAGCCTTCCCATCTCAAGTAGTTGGATTTTTTTTAAGTTCTACATGTGTAAATCATGAACACATTGTACTGACTAGGATAAAGTTTTCCCGGACTACCTTTGAGCAAGTGTTCCTAGCAGTACAGAGGAATACAGAGGAGCATGCAAGCTGTTACTGAAGAAATTTGTCTACCTTTCTTTGGTTCCAGGAAAATAGAGACAAAAATTAGTATCATCCTGACATTACAGTGTCACTGAGTGCTAGACTAAAAGCTGAGCCATGATTAACCCAATGCAAAGCTCCCAGAAAGAACATTAATGGTGGTGACATGAGTGGGACAATAGTCTTCATTATACGTAGGTTTTGTGGGACATCAGAGTTACTCTGTGCTCCTGGCATCCAACTTGGCTTTACTTCGTTCATTTAATGCTGCTTCTAGCTGTGCCTCATGTGGTGTGCTTAGAAAAATTTTCCTGCCTGAAACATAGAATAAATGTCTGTATCATTCAGGCAGGAATTTCACTTTTGCTATGGCAAAAGTTTTAATAATGAAAGAGAAAAGTGTCTTTTGCCTCAGCCACAAGGGCCCAGATTTTTAAAGAACATGTGGACAAACAGACAAGAGGGAAATGGTCAGGGAAACTGAAGTGAATCAAGGAAAGGTGGGAAGACAACTTGAGTAAGATATAGCACATTAAATCTCCATGCGGCTTTCAGTTGGAAATAAAATGTCCTTAACTGGCTGTGGACAGCTCCTAGAAGATACTCAGTGTAAAAATGCCAACTTTACAAATTTAATTCATTCACCTCACCTCCTCTGGGTATGCTTGTGCAGATGAGCCCTAGTGAACACAAAGAGTGACTCTTGTCAGTTAAGGTGGATCTCTGCAGATAACTTCTGTCAAACTGACACCTTTTTTAATTTAAACTATATTCAGATAAATACTCAAACTTTCTACCTAGGTGAAGTTTCCACTGAATTTTAAGGAAGGACTGATCCAAACTTCAGATTCCGGTCTCCAGAATGAGAGGGATTTTTTTTGGGTGGATGGGGAGAAGTCCTAAACTCTCTAGGTCAGTGGATGCAAAAATGATTGAAATAAACATTGAGTTTACAGACTTAAATATTGGTGTTAATGATGCTACCTGGTAAATAAAGTAAATGGAAAAAGCTGGAATGTTGTATTAATTTTAAAAAGTGTTCAATGAAAAGGAAAAAAATTGTGTTCCTATTCAAACAAAGTTTATTCAGAATTTGCAGATACTAGACAAGACTTAGGTCTGTTTGGAAGGACAAAGTTTAAGTTTCAACTAAAACAGGCTAAAATAGTTGAATGTTTTGAAACAATTCTCTCTTTCTTGAATAGGGGCAAACACTATATTAGCTAGCAATTATAGCTCCAGAGGGATGTGCATGAGAGCCATGACACCCAAGTCACACCTGAAAATACAGTCATGCTTCAGGTCCATCTTCTGTCTGAACAATGACAGACTACACTGGCACCACTCTGAAAGGCTGGAGCCGTCCAAGGTGAAAACAGGAGAGGGAATAAATGGTAGGGTTAGCCATGAAGCAGAGTGGTAAATGAAGGTCTGATTGGTGTAGGGCTCTTGTTTACTCAATGCTAATTAGACTAGGTTGAACGATTGAGAGTGGCACACTGCATAGCCATAGGGAATCTATCTTTTCCTGTGAAAAGGATGTTGAAGATAGCCACAGTTATATTTACAGTAATTTGTGATAGTGTGTGTCATCCCATCAGCCTTTTGTACACAACATCTGAGGATAGAAACAATTTGGTATTGTCCTTGGAATTATCTAGGGTGCACAAAAAAATCCAAAGGGATGAGGATTAAAGCTGGGGTAGGTCCAGCTGACAAATTCATTACAGATAAATTGGTATTACTGACCGTTGTTTAAAGCTGTTGGGCACCAGATTTGGCAGACTGATTTGACAGTGTTCTTTTGTCTTTTCCCATGGGTAATTTTTATTTTCTCTTGCTTTGAAAGCTAACTCACTTCCTTTGAAGGACAGTAAGCATGACAGGGTTCAAGCTAAACTTCTTGAACTTAAATCCAGCATGGATAACCCCTGACTGAATCAGCTTTAACTTGAATTGTGTGTATCTGATATTTTACACAATTATACTCCACAGCAGCTGAAGACTATGTGAATTCTAGTGCTAAATTTAATCAAGTGCTTGTTCAATGTGGAAGAGAACTGTCTTCAGAATTAATGGAAAGACACAAATTAAATCAATCCCTGTGATCTTGGTTCTGTCCACTCTACACCAGAGGATGTCCCAGAGAAAAGACCTTGAGTAGCAGCTGAAGTCTGATAATGTGAGAACTTAAAACTGCAAGGTATGAAACCCATGAAGAATGGTACACTTCATTTGGACTGTAGAATCAACAAGAATTTAATAAGTTAATCAGATCATCACTGTTTGAGTGCACATAAATTTGAATTGTTACCCCATTATGAAGTGCTTGTCTGTAAATTATTGCAGAGAAAGCCATTTTCAAATTAATGTTTGAGCTATTAGAAAATACAAAGGGCATTTTCATTAATTGGAAGCAGCCTCTCTTCCTCTCTCTTTATCATTACCTTTGTTACCAAGAATCAGTTTAGTGCTCAAATTTATTGATGTGTATGATTCAGTGGCATTATTTGTTTAGAATTTATCCTATACCTGGTGGAATAAACTCATTAAGTGCAAATGAATAGTTATGTAGTCATCAACTAAAACGAGTCACTGCATTTCTCATTACAGTGCCTTTGAACACAGCTGGAAAGTCTCTGTGAAGGTTACAGCTTCCCTCTCAGAGGTAGCCACCATTAATTTTCATCCCATCTTTGGAAGGGCTTCTTGTTTACAGACAATGAAACGCATTCTTCTGCAGAAGACTGTGGGTCCTTCTATCTGAGAATGCATCAAATCATCTAGTAAACTATGACATGTTTCTGCTGCCACAATGCATTTGTTTTCACAGCATATAGAAGTTTGCATTCAGCAAGGAGAACTTTGGAAAATGCTTTAAAATCACTACTTTTGGAGATAAATAATAAACATCTTCTACAGCTGGCAAACTTTCTGCCACTGAAGGCTGAAAGAAGAGGATCAATTGCAGACTGCAGGACTCACTAGATTCTCTATTTCAGTAAAATTGCCCACAAGGACAGGAATTCCTCATTTCCATTAGAACTCCCACAAGGAATGTACTGTAAGCAATTAAGGCTAACTTGAGCATGGACTTCTCTTTTTGAGGAATAAGTGCCTCCACAAACTTTGCCTACTAGTATAGGTAGACTGAAGTCCATTTTGTTGATACTTATACCACGCTAGCACCTATTTTGATGTCCAGTATGAAAGGAACTTGTATAAGGGGCTAGCAGTAAGGCAATACACCTCAAGGTAATACAGGATTCTTAATCACTTTTTACTGGCAACTGGAATATCTTTGTGGACCAGAGGCAAGTATCTATAAACTGATACAAACTTTTCCAAAATCAAAATGCATCACATTATATTTAGCATAAGCCTTTTGAAAATCCTATTTTTCAAGAGCTGTTTCACTGAGAATGCTGTATACTAGAAAAACCATATGGAAAAAAAAATCACACTAAAATTGACAGTATCTAATCATCTTGCTCACAGCTACAAACAGCTCAGTTACTTGAGTTTTTCATCTAAACAGTTTTAATACATTTTGTAAGTATGCAGGCTATGTTTCTTCTCCCTGCTTTCTCAAAGCCTGAGCTCATTTGTCATGAAGCCAGAGACATCTATGAAGGGAATATCAGCTGCTTCCAGCATTTTTAATATTGCCCTTAGACCCATGCATTCCAAAATACATTGGAATCCCTCTACCTGTCTTTACAGTGCTTGTGGAGCACAGGTATGGTTGCAACAGTGTTTACACAAGATCGGAGCCAATGCCCCTGGAACTCAGCAGGATTTTCTCTTTCAAGGTCTGGGGATTTCAGGCAGAGCATGCCTACAGTCGTGGTTATTTCACTTTAGACAACTCAACAGAAATTAGTTCTAGTTTCTTTTCTTATTTTTAATTTATTTTTTTTTTCTTTTTGCCTGGCACAGTACCCATAATTAAAGACCCAGGGAGACATTGGAAATGCAACCAATGAGACATTTGATATAGCGCATAAAAACTTTGCTTCAATTAGGAATGCAGAATTGTATTACACAGCACATTAAATGGTACATTAGCAGATGTAAATGCTTCCATCAAACTAAAACTAGTTAGTTTGTTAGATTATTTTTTGTTACAGCAATTGTGCAGGTTTCTGGTTTTCAGCAGCAAACATAGAAGAACGGATTTAACGCTTCTCTATGTGTGGGTTCTAAAGGTGGACCAATACAGCTTTTTTCCTGGACCACTGCATGTAACATGGCATGTGAAAGCAACAGAGACAGGAAATGTTATTGTAAATTGCACATATAATTCCCAGAAACACCCTCCACTTAGTGATTTAAAATTCTAATTAATTTTAGATGTATTGTGCAAACTGCTCCAAATATTACCTCTATGCAGAGGATCCATATTCTAAGAATTCACCTTTCCTTGGAACTAAGAAAATTAATATAAGAGCAGCTGAAAAAGTATCTACAGGAGGAAGACAGCAGTGCAAAATAGATAACCTCAATTTGGTTGAAAAATGCTGAGTTATCCTCAAAACATTTTCTCAGGGGAAGACATTTCTGTAAAAAGGCAGCTCTTCAGTGCAGGAGAGCAAAACAGGAGTCAGAAAAACAATGCAGAAAGCACTGGTGAGGCAGAAAGGGCTTGTTGCTGTGTCTCCATTTAAAGCAGAGTATCTCACCATAAAGATTTGAGGTCCAACACAGCTGCACCTCTGGCAAACTGAGCTCCCAGAGCCTTTTTGGCCTCCACCATTGTTACTGGGAGAGTACAGCAAAACAAAAAAGATGCCACTGAGTTAGAATCTATTCTCTACCCCATAAGGTACCTGGGACACACAATTCCTAACGTCCCATCCCCAATCCCCTACTGAACCTAATTCCAACTATTTGAACTTTTTTCACGCGGTACCCTTAAGAGGAGCCAAAGACAGGGCTGTCATACAAGTATGTGTGAAACACTCATGATTTCTCTTGGTGTTTCCATTCGCTTTTGCTTTCACAGTCCTCCAAGGTTCCTCACAAGGTCATCAAATGCTGTAATATTTACTTTCTGAGATATTCTGTCAGTCAGCTTTGAACGAACTCACTGTGTGAAGCATCTTAGTAATATTATCTCATTTTCTGACTTTTATGTTCATTTGATTCATTTGAATCATCAACTGATTCCCCAGTTGTTGAGGCACATCATCTGACAGCAACTCCTGGTTTGGAAGGATGTTTTTATACCCACTATGTCATTAATGAAAAACTTACTTATCTGTGAATATCTGTGAAAGGATCCTGTGCTGAGAGAGTTCTTGCTTCGTGTGCTTATTTCCAGAGAAAATTTTATTTCTTCAATGGTATTTTTCTCCTTTTTCATGAATTTTGCAAACTGCAGTTGAGGACAATTCCAGAAGATAATTCCTTCCCTACTGCCATCTGAAGGTTATTTTCATGTTACTTTGGACATTTTTGTGTGAGCTGTAGTGATACTTCACATTATTACCCAGAGTAGCACTGCACAACATTTGAAACTCTAAGACTTGTTTTTACTCATCATCAGTAAAACTCATGACCCCATTCTCTCTGATAGCACAATTCTTTTTTTCCCCCAACACTTGAGCTAAATTACTGACACCTCTGTATTTTTAACCTCTTTCACTCAATCTAGGAGTTTGTTCCCCCTACCATCTCTTTGTGCACAGCACATGAGCTTTATTACTTTCTCCTCTTAGTGCTGCATGGCTAGAAAGCAGGTCTCCTGTTATGTGCACTCTCTCCTCTGCATAGAGTTTGTTTCCAAAAGTGACAGAGCAGAGCCCAGAGTTAGGCAGGTGTGGGAACCACAGCAATTCTAAATCTGCAGTAGGCTCTGGTGAAGAAGGTGACTTGATGACACTGCTACTAGGTCAAAGTTCCCATATAGGTGTTCAGCAACATTTTCCCTCCTCTGCCTTATGGTAGAGGAACATGGCATGGGGGAACTCACTGCCCATCATTGCTTCTGCCTGGTGCTTAGCACTGCAGCTCAGCATCACCACTCACCATCACATCATATCATACGATGAAAGATGTAGAAAGTAAGCAGGCATAGGAAGGAAGATCATCAGCAACTTGCCAGCCCCTTCAAACTGAAGTGCAGTCTGTTGCTTTACTTTCCCCCAACACCTTCATTAATGTTCTATTTCTGCTAAAGCAGATGGGTAATAAAATGAGACAAGAGAGCTGGTGGCCTATTTTACATGGTGATAGGATTGCTGTTATATCCCACTTTACTTTTTGGGCATTTGATTTTCAGTGCATGAGCAGATAGATGTCAATACTTTCACATCTGATGGGTAAACTGGAGTGAGCTTTGCTGACTGTAATACCATAACTGTGTAGCTGAAGGCATTTCTCCTCTCTAGGCTGTAACAACAGGAGCATTTTATGTGATCTTTCCTCTTTTTGCTTCCTTCAAAGAAATATGTGTGTGTGACAGATTATATTAACGTAGCTAAGACTTGTACCCATTTTAAATGTGCAGTGATATGGTAGTTGCAGTTGGGTAGAAGTGGCGGTAATTGTGAAGTTTTATGGATATTTGGTAAAACATTTTGAAATAATAAAGTAAAAAAAGCTATTAATGATTCATTCATTTAGCAATGCCATTGTAAACAAAGTAACTGCTATTACACTGGTGGTTTTATGTTTGCATTTAAAAGCAGATTTTCAATAACAAAGCTGGAATCAGTCCAAGCCAGATCACAAATACAGTTAAAAAGCTACATAGGAAAAAGCACAGATAAGACCTTTCATTACTGATGTGCAGTAGAAAGTCCTAAGGAAAAATGAAAAAATAATTTGATGTCTCTTCTGACCTCCTTAATCCCCTTGTGGAGACTGTGCTTGTTTGACCTGATCTAAATGGTTTTAGCTCACTTTGTTGTTCCTGTAATGCATTACTCTAAATGTTAATGCCATATATTCACTTTATTGATATAACCTGCATGACAGTGACAAGAATAGCCAACTCTTGCATTCTGTAGGTCATTTGGCTGTTTCTTATCCTTCTAGGTAGGCAAATAGTTTTCTGCTTTATTATTATATACTTGGACTTAACAAATAGTATGAGAAAAGCAATAAAAAAGAGTACATTCGAATTTCAGTACTAAGTCAATAAAGACTAAATACCGTGATGGCTTTTTCCTTGTGTATAGCAGGGGTGTTATTTCAAAGAAGCAGTAGGAGACACAAAACTCCTCTGTATTTAATTTCATTGAGTTTTGGTCTTCTCTGCCTGAATTTAAAGGTAATGGCCAGTATAGTCACACTTGCTGAAGTACAGGGTGCACCTGACTTTTCCTTTGGATTAGCTGTTGAATCAGCAAAAAATGGTCTACAAGCTGTTCTATGAATGAGCACTTGTGGATGAGAGGTAAATATGAACCTCTGGCATAGTCTTGATGCTGCTCTGACACATCAGCTTGGATGCAAGGAGCCAGTGGACCTGTACAGAGTGCTCCAGCTGGATGGAGGGTGAGATGGGGTTTGGCCTGACAGTTTGCCAGTATGATTCTTGAGTACCTAAATCGCTTCAAGTGATTGGGTGAAACCCTTCAGATTTTGGACCAGTTAAGTATGCTGAATTGAATCAAAGGAGCAACAAGCAGAGAGAGGTATAGGCATCCATAAGCTTCCAGAAACAGCCCATTCTCATCTTTGTTACTTTTCCAATGAGAAAATTCATACCTGTAACAATTCACTTTTGAACTTCAAAATTAAGCTATAGAGAAAAATGAGTGCATGGAGAAAAAGCAGGGGTCAACTCAGGGTTTATATTGCTTTTGATTATCCAATAGTACAGTAGTCTACTGCATCTTGGAAGTTATCAAAACCAGAAAGAGTTTTTGAAAGCTTTTTCTTCTCTGAAGGTGTTCTAAAAAGTTTGCCTTTTACAGTTTCCTTACAGTGGTATACATGGTTTGAAAGATTTTGCTCAGGGAATCGACCACCTTCATAATGCTAATGACTATTTAAAAGACCAAACAGTTGCATTTATTAGATTTGGTCAGGTTGTACATATGTAAAGAAAGATGACTGACAATTTAGTACATTCATGGTGAATGGGCTCATTTTGCAGTGTTTACTTTTTTTGAGTTCATCGTAATGCTGTACAGCATTATGTGTAATACCCTGTACAGCATTATTTGTAATTCCCTGTGGAAGGTACCAGTCCCTTAGTACTCAATTTCTTTACCCATTATAAGTTGTAGACATTTAGTGAAAATAATAAAATCAGCAATATCCTTCACCACCCAAGTGAACATAAAAATTAATAATCTCAGAAAGTCTGTATTCAACCTGACATAGTGAGTAATGCAAATGTGGTACAAAGTCTATCTTTACATTTATTTGCAAATGTGTATAGATATGCTTCATATAAATTAATCCTCTATTTCATTATAAGGAAGGAATTATGTCTGTGGTCAAAAGGGTGTGGTACAGTTAATCTGATTTAGCACAGCATGGGAAAAATTAATTGAAAGTCAGAACTGCATAGTGTTTATTATAAAGTAATTTCACACCAGCTCAGGATTAGCATGGTAACAGGTGACAATAGGTCATTACTATGTTAATTGAAAGACAGCATGCTTTTGTAAAAAAAAAAAAAAAAGAAAAAAGGAAGGAAGGAAGTAAAAAGAGATAGAAAAAGGGATAGAGATGAAATGAAAAGGAAAAATATTAAAATTCAGTATTTTATCTACAGCTGTAGTTCCATGGGACATGGTCTAGGGAGAAGGTAGTTTCTGAAAAGATCTCGGAGGCTTTTGATGATATCCTTGCATTGTTCACCATGCATGAAACATGGTAGATGCTTGTGTGTGTCTCCTGTCCGAGTTAAGCTGGTCACTTCTCTTTCCAAGAGAACAGGCAGCATCTCCAAAGCAGTGGCCTGACATTTTCAACTTGTTGACACTGCTCACTGGCCCAGGGACATGGAGGCAAAGGGAAGTGGAGCCCGCCATACTTACCTGACTTGCCCAAAGGCAGTGTGGGCCCAATCAAAGCCACTGGGAGCTGTGAGATTTTGCAGCAGTGTTTAACAGAAGAGAAAACTCTAGGCTTGTTCCTTGATGAGAGGAGTAATAAAATAAAAAGACCTTCAAACCACCAATGGAAAATTGCCTGTCACTTTGATAGCATGCTATAGCATGAAGCCAGGGCAAGCTCATCTTTCCACTTGAGCTGCAATGGCATTATCCCAGCTCTGTATGGGGATGAGTGCTGCAGTGCTCAGCTGCTCTCCTACTGTGCAACTTGACAGACATGGATGTGTAGGCATTTCCCATTATACGCCATGACCTGAGTAAGCAGTCCTGAGCTGCTCGCTTCAGCCTGTTGAAAGAAACCAGGAAACTACTTTCCCCCTTTTATTTGCATAATAGCAAAAGATGCTAAATCAATTTTGGGAGCGGAAGACCATTCTGCAGGTCCTCCAGTTTACAGAATACAAAGGACACAATATGCATTTGTGTGTAGGTGAGAAAGACAGAAAAGAACTCTGTATTAACTGCAGTCACCACAAAAGGACCTTTGCTAATGGAATGTTATAATAGGATACTTCCTGAAACCAAAACAATGTGCCTATGTAATGAAGCTTGCTCTTGCTCAAAGTACATAGCAATTCAGAGGCACAGCTGGGACCTGAAGATGGGAAATTCTGGTTTTATTTCCTGGAAGAAATATTTAAACTCTTTGGATACCTTCATTCAGCCTGATAGATGAGCTGATGAGGAATATGACCTTTCTGCTCACTCTGCTTCAGAAAAGTTTGCAATTCAGTGTGACACAGTCTGTTGTAATATGTTAATTTCGATGCAGTTCTGCCAGAAATACTAAGGGTGATCCCTGAGACCTTTACCTCCCAGAAAATAACCTTTTCAGACTTCACCCTCACCTCAAAACATCCTGATTAAGGTGCCTACTTATCTAAAAAAGGTCAAAAGAAAGGCAAGTGTAAAAGTTATTGCATTGCTTATTTTAAAAGAAAGAGCTCAGACAGAAGATGGTGCCCTTGCATTCAGTGCATGGTACAGTGTGATGTGGCCTGTTGAGATCAGGTGCTAAAGCATAATGCTGCTCCTGGTCAGACCATCACCATTCTAAACTTCTGCAGAGCTAAGGTAATAACTTGATACAAGTACTCCTGAGGACAGATGGGGTAGAAACCTCCCCACCAGCCAGAAGCAATATAGTAGAAATATTTTCACAACGTCAGCAGGAAAATCTCTTAGGATAGTTAGGGCAAAACATGGTCTCAGGTCTGACTACGGTCAAGAGGTATGATTTTCCTGATGGTAAGACAGACCAGTGAAGCTGAAGAGTAAATGATCAGGCTCACCTCTACAAACACATTTCAAAAGCTGTATTAGGACTGGTGGTTTATTTTATGACCATGGTCTAACTATTGCTCAGTAGAAGCAGCCAATTATTATTTTTAATGTTTTATCTTGTCTTTGTAGCTCAGTAAGACAAAATCCCAACTCAGGCATTTGCAATAGGCACCTCTGCTCTGATGCTATTCCTCCTCTGCAACCAAGCTGAATTATAAGCAACATCCCACTGCCCCAGCTCAGCCCCTCAAGGCCAAAGTGCCGAGCCATCCACTGCATTGAGTTTCCCCTGGGGACTGCCAAAAAGGCACAACAGCACATTCCTCCCCTTGGGTTTGCAGTGGTGATGGCTGCTTTAGGCAGCACAAAGGGAACATGTAATTGCTACAGGCAAGAGCAGAGCTGAGGGACTTGGAGATGACATTGGCATGGCTGCTACTGCCTCAAAGTGTCACTGATTCCCTTTCTGACATGTTCTCCTTTTTGCTCTCCATTTAGTTAAAAACAAACAAACAAACAAACAAACAACAAAAAACCAAAACCCAAACCAAACCAAACCAACAACAAAAAAAAAAAACCCAAAGCAAACAAATAAAAAACCCCCCAAAAAATACTAAAAAACACCCTCACCCCCCTCTGAAAAAAAACCCAAAACAACAAACCCCCCCAAAATAAAAAAGAAATAAGAAAACAACCAAACTCTCAAGAAAGAAAGAGAGAGTGGCAAGACAAGTGCATTATAAATGTGTTGGCAAAACTGATGAGACAAAATAGGAAAATCCTGTGTATGAAGGTGCAGCAAATGTAATCTCAAAATGTTTCCAAAAGTAATTTTTCCCTACTCATTTGTTCTTGGCTGTCTCTGTTGTTTACTCTGCTATTCTGTGATCTTTAGCAATTACAGTTCAATTTAAACTCTGTGCAGAAAGGACTCTGCCTTCTCACCTTTCTGTACAGCTCAAGGATAGCTTACACAGCCATGTTATGGCTTTGCCCTTTCTAGATGAGGAATATGTTGATCTGGTTTCAGCTCATTAACTCTCTAAGGAATCTCTTCCAGCTTAGTTGCCTGCAAGGCTGGAATCACCCATACTTCAGGATGAGGGCTTTTTTCCTCTTTGAATTTCTGAACAGGTGTCCCAAAAGACACAATCACTACAAGGAAGCCCAGGGAGCTGCAGGGTGTACTTCATTAGAAATTAGCATCCTCTCTTAGGATAATGAAATTTTATGTGTTGTGTTTGATGCTCTGGGATTCATAAAGGTTATCAGTCAGGCATTTATAATAAAAGTTCTTTCTGCTTTTCCTGGCATGCATGGGGAAGATGGGAGTGTTATCATTCTGACATTTCTGTCAGAAGTGGTATTTGAACCACTGGATGATTCTGACAAATGCCACTGCTGTCATCTGCTGCTCAGTTTTAATTATATCCGACTGAGTCTTTCAATGGCAGCAAGCAGAAAACTTAATTAGTTGGTTTAAAGGCTGATCTTCAGAGTTTGAAGAACCTGAACAGCTTTGCAGCATTTCTGCATGGAGGCTGCCATTTTCAGTCTGATAAAGCAAGTCAGAAGAATTAATGGTGCCACTCATAGGAAGGAAAAAGAGAGAACGACTTACAAGAATATGTAAACACCACCATTTGTGTACATGACATGTCAGTGAGGCAAACTGGTGTCTAAGAAACTGCTGTGCTGGCTCACAGGTGGGTCTCAGACAAATGGTAGTAGAATGCAGGCAAAAGACTGGGTGCTCATGGGAACACACGGCAAATGAACATCTGTTACCTTAAACAAAATGTATACGTTTATTCTGCAGAGGACTGCAAGCACTGCACTACTTGGGAAGACTGAGAAGCTGGCACTTTCTCACACACTAATGCACTGTTCAAACAAGCAGCTCAAAAGAAGATTGCAGTGACAATTTATACTACCTCTGTGTTTGCTTTCACAGTGTTAATACAATTATATTTCTCCACTATATCCTGGCAAAACAAGCATTAGTAAGATGCAATGTCAAACTGCTAATATGATGCAATTAGACATTAACATTACATTCACATATTGTTTGCAAGATACCTGTTGGGGAAAAAAAACCCAACCCAAACCAAACCAAACAAACAAAACCAAACAAACAAACTGAAAATACATTGGGTTTTTTTTCAGAAATCCCAGGTTGGGGAGTCTCATAGTCATGTGGACTAGTAGACGGGCTTTGCTTGTTGGTGAGGCCACATCGTCTGGAATGGTGTTGCTGATGTTCTTTAGGATATTTGAATTTTATCATTTGCAAGAAATGCACTGGGTTTCATACATACATTCCAAGAACTCTGTGTGAGCTGCAGTCAGGAGTCAAAGCATTTGATTACTTACATAGCCCACAAGACTGATCTGCTCTTGTTGTCTTTCCCTGCATTCAAAAGTTTTGTCCTTGTAACTTATCATCGACCAGAGAATCACAGAGTCACTGAGGCTGGAAGGCACCTCCGGAGATCTCTTTATTCAACACCCTGCTTAAAGTGGGGTCAGTTAGAATAGGTTGCTCAGGGATATATGTTTCAATTGATTTTTGAAGACTTTCCAACTTCTCTCTGGACAACATGTACCAGTGTTTGAATATGCTCATCAAAAATAGGCTTTTTCTGCTTAATTAGATTTTTACATATTTCAGTTTTTGGTCACTTCCTCTTATTGTGTTGCTGAGTCCCACTGAGAGAGGTCTGGCTCCATTTTCTTTCTTCCCATATCAGGTATTTATACACATTTATAAATTCCACTGAGCCTTCTCTTCTCAGGATGAATTGACACATCTATCTCAGCCTCTCTCATGAGAGAGTCCATTCTTCATGTTTGGGGCACTTCACTAGACCCAGTCTAGTATATCCACATCTGCCCTGTGTGGGGGAACCCAGGACTGGACACAGCACTTTCTACTGATATGGTCAGGGCACATTTTTGGCTCATGTTCAACTTAATGTCCACCAGGAAACCCAGGCGCTTTTCAGCAAAGCTGTTATCCAGATGGTTGGCCTCCAGTGTACACTGGTGTATAGGTTTATTCCTTCTCAGGCACAGAGCTTGGCATTTCCTTTCGTTGACCTTCAGGAGATGCCTGTTGGCCCATTTCTCCAGTCTATCCGGGTCCCTCTGGATGGCAGCACAACCAGCTGGTGTGTCAGCAGCTTTTCCTAGTTTTGTATCATTTCAAACTTGCTGAGGGTGCACTCTGCCACATTGGCTAGGTCATGAATGAAGAGGTTAAACAGAGAATGAGAGGGGGAGAAACTGACTAAGGGCATTTTATGGCTTCTATCACTATACTCTCAGAGAGTCACATATCTAGTTGATCTCTCCCTGCCTGGATGCTGACTATGCTTCTAAGTTGAATCCCAATCCACAGGACCTAAGGAGGTCCATGAACCCATGTAGGTATACAACTGAATAACAAAAAGTGTGCAGTCAACTTCAATGGTGTTCCTCTGCAAGCAGAGGGGACATTTTGTGTCTATCTTCTGCACAATCAATGGGCTAATGAAAATATCCTGCTGCTGTGAAAGCAGCTTCTACTCTTTCATGAATTATTGTCTGTGATGGCTCACCCATCAAGCTGAGTATAAATAAATACAATAACATACCTCCCTGTAACATTGTAGGAGAGTTTAGTTAAAGAAGTTAATTTTGCCTTGGATAGTACTTTTGCCAACAGCCATAAAGCAGCGTATTTATAGTGTATGTGATATGTTTTATCTTTGACATTTTATATCTTAACATTTTCTAGGACATATATAATAAGCAAGCTGACTTTTTACTTTCCATTAGTGGTTGAAAAGTAAGATTACACTACTTTTAGATGTTTTTCCTTGAATATATTTCAGAAGGTAGCAAGGGTTTGCATCCAAATAGCAGGCAGCTGTTTTGTCAGATGCGAGTGGTTTGTACAGCCTGAGAGAGAGAGACCCCAAAACTATCAGGTCCCAGAGCGTTAGATTTGAACTGAAACAAAGTCATCAGTACCTTGCAGTGCCTGACGAGGTCCACAACATTACCAGGCACAGAATACTCTATGATAATTAAGAATCTCCTCAGTGGAAGTGTCACAAGGGCTCAGTGTGCTCACCAGCAGGAAACTGTGCTGTGATCACAGTAAGCTCCCATTGTGGCATGTGAGGAGCTGATGTGGGTGTGAGTGCATGCAGGGGGTTGTGAGCACTGTTGCTTCTGTTCAAATTAAACCTCTGGCAAGCGGATATTTTTGTACTAAGCTATGCAGACCAATTTCATGGCAGAATATACAAGAAATCACTTTCTTTATGCATAATGACTGGAATCACTGCTTCCATCCTCCAGCTGCAAAACACTGCATCATGTTTATTCTTCACCACTGTGAGGGAAAGAGGCCATCACAACATCCACTACTCCTCCTCTTCCATATATGTCCCTCTTACTCCTCATGTCCTGAACTTAGCAGTTCTTGGAGACCTTTCCTTGACCCTCCACATGGCTGCCACACATTAAAAGCTCTTAGTCCATCTTCATAAGGACTTGTATGTTTCAGTTCTGTTTCACTGCCATGTTCTCAAATGAGAATTTCTGTGCTGTGGTATCCTGCTGAAGGAGAGAATATGGCTGGCAAACAGCTCTGCAGAATGGGATCTGGAGGTACTTTTTTGGCAACAGGCTGGACATAAATCAGCAGTGTGCCATGGCAGCCAAGAAGGCAAACCCCAGCCTGGGGTGTATTAAGCACAGCATCACCATCTGGTCAAAAGAAGCGATTTTTCTGCTGTGTTCAGCATTGTGGCCTCACCTGGAGTGCAATGTGCAGCTCTGGGCTCCACAATTCAAGAAAAATATGAAGGTACTCATATTGTGTCCAAAGGAGAGCAACAAAGCCGGTGATAGGGCTGGAAGAAATGTGCTGTGAGGCATGGCTGAGGACTCTGTGTTTGTCTAGTTTGGGGAAAAGGAAGTTGAGGCGTGACCTCATTGCTCTCTACAGCTTCTTGAGGAGAAGAGGCAGAGAGAGAGGTGTTGATCTCATCTCCCTGGCATCCTGTTACAGGATGTGGGAATGGTGCAAAGCTCTACCAGGGGAGGTTTAGACTGCACATTAGGAAGCATTTCTTTACTGAGAGGATGGTCAGACACTGGAACAGTCTTCCTAGGTAGAGGTGGTCCACGTCCCAAGCATTTGGACAATGCCTTTAATGACATGCTTTAACTTTTGGGCTGCCCAAATTATTGCCGTAGGTCCCTTCCAACTGATATCTCATCTCCTCTTATTTTGTCTTGTCTCCTACCCTCCCTTTCCCTCTCTTCTTTACGTCTCACAGTCCTCAGAAACTTGTGTTGCACCACAGATAAGTTCCTTGTGGTGTTCTTCCATGAGTGCCATCAACCTCAGGGATGTCCCCAAAAATCCTAGTAGGATACGTACATATCACGGCACACAGCATGGTCATAAATAGTTGAGACTAGCTCTATATCATATAAAGCAACATAGAAAACAACTTTCTGGATGGGCTGTAAAACAAGGGTTGTGGACCCATCTTAAGATCCCTAAAGTTACCCATCAGAGATTACTCCCCTTGTTTGGCATGATATTAGAACACAAGTTTTTGTGTTTAGGAAGAGGAGTCTTCAAGAAGCCCTGCAGCACCAGCTGCCAGAACATGAATGATTTTTAAGATATACCCTATCTTAAACACACCTTCTTTCAGTCTTTAGACACACAGCTGATCTGTACAAAGCATAAGCTCTTTAGAGCCATGTGGTGAGCAACATAAGAACACTTTGTACAGGAGTTCATACTTTTATGGCTTTTAACTTGAAAAAGCACATGTGTGGACCATAGTTGCCTAAGCTTTAACACATCCTTGATCAGGTTGTTGGTGGTTGTCGTGGCTTAAGCAGAAAAGCAGGAATTGCTTCACTTGGACCCTTTAATGTCTTCTTCCTGAGACTACACACCCACCACCCCACACCTCTTCAGGAAAGGAAATCCAGACCTTTTGTAAATTTCCAGTTCCTTCTTACATAAAATTCTCTGAAATGTCTCAAGAGGAGATGACAGGCTCCTACCAGATACTTTGGTAATGATGACTATATGTCACTTTCAACTTATTATTTAGAGCATTTAGATATCAGTGGAGAAACATTAAATTTGACAAATCACTTGAGTTTTTCTGATCACCTTTATACTACTACTCCTTAGAGTTCATTCAAGGATACGAAGAAAACAACAAAACTTTCAAATAAACTGTATATTCAAGATAGGTGTTGCAGTTTGCAATGAAGAGTGCAGGAAATTCAACTCATTGAATTCACAGATTGCCAACAACTTGTGGCCTCAGAAGCTTTGGTGTTTGTTTTTTTCATAAACATCCTGCTTGCCAAGCACCAGCATTCTCTCTTGCTCGAAGAAGGAGAACTGGAATTTGTTGAGATTAACCATGATAAATCCACATCTTACAGTGAGTCAAGGTTTCCAGGGGAGCTGGGGAGTGAAATAGCTCCAAGTGCCTTGCTGAGGCTCCCAAGATACGAGTCTCCTTTCCTTCAAAAATCATTAAAAGTAAATGTTAGTATACTCTTTCTGCAAAAGCTTCTCTTAGACCTGACTGACCCTTTGCTTGATGATGACTGCAGCATTTGCCAGTGCAAACTCAGCCTTTTGGCTGAGCTATCACTCTTCATCATCCAGCTAACACAGTTATGTCTGTATTATGGACCCATTATTTGACACTGAAGATACCTACCTGGTTAATATATTAGCTAAAAGGATACTGAGAATAGTATGCTGCCTCTAGCAGGAAATACTGGATGCTTTTTTTCTTTGAAATGTCCCACTGGTCTTTCCATTGTGAATGACTGTAAATTGGTTACTGGAACTAAAATGCCACTTTTTGTCCAATTCTTTCTTGATTTTACCCAGGAGGTACATAGTAAATTGATTAAATTGCTTGGTGCTGCTCTCTGTCTGAAACAGACACGACTCTCTCAGCATATGCATTTAGGATACTTTAAAAAGAGGTGAAAAGAGCACTTTTCATACAGTTACTTGTTATCTATTTTTTTTTTTTTAAGGCTGACTTCTTTTACTCTGCTAAAGCTACCTTAGAGGTCCAACCTAAATTAGCTGGATAAATGTCCCTCACAGGATATCTTTCCTAAATACATCATTCCTGGAGCTGGCTTAAACACTTAACAAAGATGGCTAATTTAACAAGTATCCAGCTTCGAGGTCATTACTGTTAAGTGAGGTGACGCCCACCAAAGTCTGCAAAAACTTTCAATAATTTTCTCCGGGCAAATTCTGAGTAGCATCTTGGCTTTACAGAATCCAGAGATGATGATAGTGCAAAAACAAGACAAAAGCAAAGAGTAACTCTGACTTCTTTTGAAAATTTTATCTCATCCCAGTAAGTATACACTTGTTTGAGAGTAGGACCCCCTTTGGATTCATTTCTATTCCTCAGATATTGGGAGCGCAAAAACTGCAGTGGATGGTATTCCTATTCACAACAGCAAAAATGGTGAGGCATTCAAATTTGCACTGAAAATTGAGATGAGGCAAAAGATGATACATTCTGTAAATATAAACCCTTAAAAATAAAATTATACAGATGACATAAAAGTATAAAAATTGTTACTGACATGAATAATTCACTAACTATTGAATGGTATAAGTCACCACTTAATGCGTATTACGTGCCATTTAATAGCGGATGTATCTGAAGAAATATGGAAATTGGAATACTTTAATAACTTTCTATATGAAAGATGATGAGACTGCCTAAATGATTAAGAGGAAGATATGTTATAATGAACTAAAGCCACTCGAGTGTAAGGTAATTTTAATTCAAATCTCCATCTGCTTATGTATAATTAAGACTCATTTAACAAGTTAATGCCTAACAGTGAGAACTGATAAGTTTGGTATTAAAGAGTTTAAGAGAAGTAAATTAAACTGTCGAGTTTGAGGAGCTTTCATTTGAATTCCCTGTACCTAACCCAAACACAATCTTCCAGGTGCATTTCTTTACCCTGACTATGCAGTCAGGTCCCAAATTTGGGGAGAAAAAGGAGGTGAAAAAATGGAATATCTTTGTTATGTTTTCATTTTCGATATGTTAAGTCGGGGGTTTGAGAGCACCTCTGCTGACATGAATATTTATACTGTTAAATCTGCTCTCTATATAGTGTCTATACACCATTAAGAAGACACTGCATTCCATCAGAAATATTTATATGTTGCAAAGATTGCCAATGGGGTGAAATAACCTATGAAAAAAAGAGGATTGCCTTTGATGTGCAAAGAATGTAATATTTTCTTCAGTGGTAAATTTTATGTGTTATTCACCCATTTAGCTTTCTATTTCAGTCATTCTCCAAATATCTTTCCTGCAAGGTCCAGTAGTCAAAACACTGACTTCAACCTTTTCATCTTTCATCATGCAATTTTAATTTTCTTGTTTTGGTTTCTTATCCACTGTCAAGATGAGAGTTTCCTATATTCTCTTCATACTTAAAATTCTCTGTGCTCTCAATTTTTTGTCACTGGAGCCAGAGATCAGCTTTGATTTATTCCTAGTGCTCAGGAATAAGTTAAACACTTACGTATAGGAATGTATGTGAACAACAAATCCCACAGTATGTCCAAAGCCTATTGTAGTGCAGATATTTCCAAGTGAAGCAAGACAGACAATGAAAACTATGAGGTTTTATGACCAAGATCCAATCTCAATAAATAAGCAACATAGACACTGCATTAATTGAAGCTTACTGTTTTGCTCCTTGGCCAAAACACACTTTTTAAATCTGCTTTAGCATCAGTCTAAGAGCAGAAAAATAAAGGATTGAATTGTTTAAAATGCATAGAAAGAGTAGAACCAATGTCTCACTTCTCAAATGGAGTTTTGGGCAATGGAGGTCCTTAAAATTCAATTTGTGTATACATACACAGATGAACGCAATTTACTGTTTCTAGAAAGTCTCTTCATTATAAAAGCATTTGTGTTAATATGCATTTTGTATGTTACTGAGGGCCTCACAAACAAGGGAATATACGTTTTAAAAGGTCTTCCTTTCCTCAAAAATGTCCACTGTGCAGAGACATCACCAGAGGCATTTGCAGTACTTCAGCAGAATGAGCTTCAAGTGGCACAGGCAAAGGAGCCAGATCACCTAGAACTGACTAGAGATGAATACTTGGAGTCAGACAGAGGTTTCCATTTGTCTTGATAAGCTGATCTATGAGAAAAAAAATAATTGCTTCTTTTAGATAAATCCTCCCTTTGATATTTATTACCTTTCAAGTTCAGAAAAGTCTTGCTTCCAAAAGAAAAGGGAAGAGAGATGGAAAGAGAGAGAGGAAGGAAGGAGGGAAGGAAGGAGGGAAGGAGGGAAGGAGGGAAGGAGGGAAGGAAGGAGGGAAGGAGGGAAGGAGGGAAGGAGGGAAGGA
>VXAU01005466.1:900114-1067268 GCA_013399695.1 Formicarius rufipectus | reverse complement strand
AAAAAAAGAGGAAGGAAGGAAGGAAGGAAGGAAGGAAGGAAGGAAGGAAGGAAGGAAGGAAGGAAGGAAGGAAGGAGGGAAGGAGCTAGGAAATTAAAATTTTACACAAAATTTAAAATCCAAATGCCAAAAAAAAGAAAAGTTAGAAGATTATACCTACAACATGAACTAGTCTGGAGGGGGAAGAGGCCTGCATTTTTCCTGTGAAACATTGCTGATGACCCTTCCCTGGTACCTGAGCATAACCCAGAATACATCCTAACCTCCTAGATGAAACTGTCATTTCTGGACTTTTGTATGTCAGAAGGACAACTTTGCTTTGGGACATGTACATTTATTGAAGAAAGAATCTTTCAGCAGGGAATATCATCATGAGATGGACTAATTAGTTAGTAAGAACTCGGTCCCTCCCCATAGTCCAGTGACTGTGAAAAACAGTACATACATGTGGATGTAACTCAACTGTCAGTTTTACTTTATGGTTCACATCAGTTGTCAACAATATGCCTGTAGCTCAGCCCCACTACCCACAGCTGTCACAATCAACGTGGTATGAGTATATGAGACAATCCCCTCTTCCTTTGAGCTACTTCATTTGTGAAAAAATAAAAGGAAAGAAAAAAAAAAAAAGGAAAGAAAAAGAAGGGTATTTATTAAGATCTGTCTAACATGGCTCACTGGCCAAACAGTTTTATTTGTCAAGTAGCCTTCTTCATCTAAGCAATTTTTACAATAGAATAACTTCACTTCTTAACCTTGCAGGTATCAAGGTTTTGAACCACTATACAAATGTGATTTTTTTCCTGCCTCTGAACTCGATGACTATGGCCAGGGAAGTCAAGCTCCTTAATTGGCAGGAGCAGGAAAAGCTGCACACAGCTGAAGCTCTCACAGTGAGAGGTGACTCTTTTCTAGCAAAACAGAAACCAGCTTGCTCCCAAGAAGGGCTCAAGGATAATGCTTGAGCTGGTTGCCTTGTCATGGGTATCCCAAGTTGTACCTTGTCTCAGAGGTGCCATCCAAAGACAGCTGTCCATGTAGTAGCTGACATTAGGGCAAGATTAATGGCGTCTGAAAACCTGGGGAAAATTTATACGTGACACAGTTATCTGCCACTAAAAATTGGAGCAAAGTCCTTAGCCTCACAAATGCAGCAATTCCCATCCAAGAAAATGTAATGCTCTTCTCTAAACAAAGAAACGTATCTCAGAGCAAAGGTATGTAAAGGGAAAAAGCTTGCTCATGATCCCTCTGCAATATCCTTTCTCGTCCTCCAGGCAGTAGCCAATATACCTCTCTGAGAGTAACACCACCAGGCTTCTGATAGCTGCTCTGTTTTGCTGTTGCCAAATGTCAGTCCCCAACACATTAATTTAAACCGCATTTTAGAAGAGAATTTAATACTCTGAAAAAGCAGTGGGTCCATAAAATGGATATTAATAGAGCACTTTGCACGTACATGCTTGTGATTAACAGCTTAAAGGTTAAAAACTCAAATAAAACAAAACCTGGAGCAATTCCAGCCTTGAGTCAAGCAATATTTTATCACCAGAGCCATGTCATGCACCAAGGTTGCCATTTTATAATTTGTACCCAGAAATGTGAGTTAGAAATGAATATTCATTACACAAAAACAAAATAAAAATCAAACATCATGATATTAATTTCTGTATTATCGCTTCTGAGGTCCTTGTGCCCTCTCACAAGGCAATGTATCAGGCACTGACTAGACTTTGCCTCTGGTTGCTGTCGTTTAGTACAGATAGTGTTACCAGTCTCTTGTGAAAACAAAAATAAATAAATCTGATGCACTAGGTTTAGTTTGTTGTCATGATCATATCAAAAACACCATTTTCCCTTTAAGGATACTTATACTGGAAAGGAAGATTAAGGGATCCCCCTGATTTTAACCTTGCTTGTGGTGATCAATGCTTCTAATCAGCTGGCAATACAGTTGTCAAGAGACACAAGCTTTTTTACAAGGACATTTTGTTGGCTTCATAGGAAAAATTACCTCCCACTGCTCTCAGCTGGGTACTAGTGTTGGGGGAAGAATTAGTGGGACATTACCACCTTTCCCAGCAATGTGGCCATGGTAACACACCTATGCAGCTCCTCTTTCCTGAGTTTTGGTCTTTCTTCGAGAGATGCAAGCAACCATGCTAAGCAAGATCTAGTTTTGTTCCAGTTGAAAAGAATTTTTGTTTTTATGTTATTTCATACCAAACCAAAAAGAATTGTTCTAGTGACAGACGAGTCTTTAGAGTTTTATGACAACACAAAGTGCATTTTGTTCCTTCTCTTTTAGTTTGCCTTGGTGTTAAAATGTTATTTTCCTTAGTGAAAATTAAAACATTTGGAAAAAAGGTATGTGCAGGAATAAAACTGTCAGCATTGGATTCCACTGATAAAGAACTGCCGGGATGAAAGAGCACCATACTGAGTCCTGCCATACATAGAAACCTGCTGGGAGCAGCGAGCACTTGCCTGCCATTGAGCCCCTTTGCACCACCATCCTGATTGGCTTTGCAGCCCCAGTCTGGGGTTGTGTGATTATTTTCCTGCTAGCAGGAACGATCAAGGCATTTCATTAGGGCAAAACCCAACATTTCTCCCAAAAACTTCTCAGGAAAAAAGTGTAGTTAAGAAAATAGGAGAGAAAACCATGGGTTGCTGGAAACACCCCAGACTAAGGGTTAGGCAGAGGTCTGCCTATTTCATCAGGTGAAGAAGAAAGGAGAACGTGGCTGCACTCTGGTAGGCATGTGCTGAGCTAGAAACCACTTCATGTGTGCCACCAACAGTACTACTGTATCACCTCTCAGTTTGCTCTTCGTTTCTCACTACATATTGACAGATCTCCTCAGATTTGGACACATTTCAATTTACAGCCTCTTAATATACGATCAATAATGTTTATTTGTTTTTCTAATTATTATCTATTACTTGCCTTCCCTTCTCCCCTCCAGTTAGACTCCCCACCATGTTCCAGTTAGGACTTTTCTCTCATTAAACATGGATTTTCATACTTTTCTCAGTGATGAAATAACAGTATTACATTTTCTGAAGATTCATGTTGTTCTCTGAATTTGAGTATCACATTGAGAGGAGCTCTGAGTCATGATTTAATAATGGGAAGAAAATAATAAGTACTCTGTCTAAGGGAAAGGCAAAACAGTAGCCATTGTTTGGGGTTGATAGCAGCTGAACTCTGATTACAAATGAACCTGTTTTTGATATGATCACTGGAATGCAAGGAGGGAAACAGCCAAACCTCTGTGCTTTGATGTCTCCAGAGAAAGAAGGTGTACCTTTCTAGATGACTTAGGTTGGGCAAAGACAATTGCTTGGTTCAGCTGCAGGAGTGATCTGGTAACAGCCCCTTGAAGCAGTACATCACCCTGTGATCCGTTCTGTCTTGGATTCTACACTGTTTCTACTTTAACAGGAAATGTATTTTTCATTGTGCCTGAAAAACTGATATGTTTAGTGAGGATTCAGCATTATGTTTCTCCGAGTCTGCTGGGGAGAATTTTCTGGTTATCAAACTGTGAACTGTCAGTAGCATAATTTTCCTAAGCACTTGAAGAGCAGTGTTCTTATGGTATTTCCATGCCTGGAGATGAAAGGAGCACTGCCAATGACAACTGGTGCCAAAAGTGGTTAGAACAAAAGAGTGATTTCCAGAATTGTAGTTTGGAAATACCATAATGAGTCTTTCTGCATCTTTAAGCATATCTTTTAAAGCCTAGTGCCAAGTGACTGTGGCACCTAATTCTGCTGTGGAAAGCACTACCAGCAATTAGGAAATGCTGTGAGTCAAGCACAGGCACAAGGAAAATAGGACTACTGGGCAAGGTCTTTGACCCCCGTGACTAAGACTAGTAATTTCAGCTTGCTGTAACTCACTGTGTTTCCAGCAGCAGCAGCTCAGAAGATGCCCCAGTGGCAGCTGAGGTGTCTCTGCATCATGGGGAGACAGGGGCTCCATCAAGCACCCAAACAGCAAGTTGTCATTGCTCCTGAGCCCCAGCCAGCTTCCACTGGGACTCTTCTAGAAGACATGGATGTTCCTCAACAATAAAGCTGTACCCTTAATGCATTTACTTCCTTTTCATTCTTTATTTTTCTTAACTCACCTTCTATAAAAATGTCACTCCTAGCTTTTCTTGTACAAGGTTTGGCTCAAAGGTAGGCATATGATGTGTTTGTGTTTTGTAGGTGTAGAACAGATAGGAAGCTCAGCTAGGGAAAGGGCTCATGGTAGTTACTTGACATCTTACAACACAGTAATATATCAATTAATCATACAATCTATAATAGCAGGTAAGGAAAAAACAGAAAGACCTGCTCACTTCTGTGTTCTGCAATATGAAAAGCTAATTCACAAGAAATAGCCAATGGAACTGTGTCCTGTATTCTTGAAATCTTTATATGCTGCAAATATCACTGATAGTGAAATGACTCATACTTTAAAGGCAAATGCACAATTCAAAGAACTCTTGATTTTTTTTTTCTTAAAGATAAGCAATAATTTATTTATCTTTCATCTTCACAATTATCACATACTGCCCAGCTACATGACCAATGCCACTACATAACACAGGAGAATTGCCCACTTACACTTTACTTGGACAAATACGATTGCAATTTACAGATTAAATGTACTGTACAATGTGTAGTTGGAAAAATGTCAGCCTTATCTATATGATGGGACGTGACATATGATTTATAAACAGATTCAATCTAAGATGTAAAACTTTAAAACTTACAAAGCCAAAGATACAGTATAAAGCCTTTTCTTTTGGTATTGTATTGTTGCTAAAGTAGAAAAAGCAAAATTAGAGAAATAAATCCAGATCTTAAGTTACAGGATATGTATAAGGTTAAGAAATTAATTGGCTTCTCCACCTTTTTTCTTTTTTTTTTCTTTCTTTTTTTTTTTTTTTTTCTACAAATGAATTGATATGAATATATTCCAGGATAAAGAAAGACTGCCAGATAAAGAAGGTACCGTTATATGAAAAACAAATGAAAAATTACCAGGCAATTTTGCTTACAAAAAGATCAAACTATAAACAGTCACAAAATATATAAAAACGCCACATTGAACGAGGCAATCGTACTCTACCTAAACTGGTAGTATACTCTGTGAAAGAAGTTGTGTTCATACAGTAGTAACTGATAAAAAGGCATTGTGCACTCTTGTGCCATCTGGGGATTTAGCACCGTGTGTCATCAGTTCTTGGATTGTCATCCAGTTGTCCAAGATTTTCTTGTTTCTCTTTTTCATCATCTTTTTGTGACTCAGTTCAATAATGTTGATTTCCTTTTTGCCCTCACTGCCACTCTGTGGACTTTCCTTAAGACACTCCAGCCTGCTCCTCATCATGAACTCCCGCCGCCTCCTCTGCTCCTTAGCTCGCACCAAATGCTGCTTCCGCTCTTCTTTGCTCCAGTAGCGACCCATCTTCATCTCACTCATCGTGTCATCATCTGTTGTCATCCCACTGCGCTCCTCTTTAATTTTTAAGGCACGTTCCTTCAGGATTCTGTCTCGAACTGGTCTCTTTGTGATATACCTTGTCCCATCACTCCTTATTTTCACTTTCCATTCCATCTTGGGCTCCGCACACTTCTGTGAGTCTTTGCACATGCTCACCAGGCTGAGCTGGCTCTGGGCATACTCCACAGCAGACTTCTGCTGGATCAGTTGCATATAGCTTTGATAATGCTTTGCATGAGCAGGTATATTCCCATATCTGTAAGAAGAACTGTGATATGGAGACAAGTAGGGAATATGCTCACTGCCCTGCCTTTCCTGGTCTGTGAATTTGCCGCTTTCTGATGCCAGCACTGCATTCTCAGCAGCACTGTTTTGCTCATTGGGTTTGGTTTTGGCTGAGGTTATCTCCCTGTTGCTTTGTCCTGAGGATGACTGATTAGCCACAATTGTGCTCCTCAGGTTTTTCCTGTTGGTTATGCTAATCATCCTCTGGAGAGAGTTATCAGGGGATCGCTCCACTGTCAGCGGAGTGCTCCTGCAACTTTCAGCTGTGTTGTAGGCACTGGAGCTGTCCTTGTCAGACTTCTCAGGGTGCTCCATGATGTCATCCAGTTTGCCTCTTTGTACATCTATACTGGTGTTATAATTCCTGAAACCTTCATCATGTAAAGCCCAAATGTCTCCATACTGATCTCTCACCTTTTGGAGTCGGTGAGCTTGCATAATATTTTGGCATTCAAGTTCAATGTTCCTCAGCTCCTCATTGAGTAGCTGCAGCTCCTGTTCCACTCCATCTTGCTCTCTTCTGTTGCATTCTATCATGCTGCTTGAGTAATACAGATCATACTCCCCATGGTTGTGAATCTTGCACTTCAGTTCCAACAACTGCCGAAACCTTTCACATTCCTCCTCTGGGTTTCCTATGAAATCAGATTCAATGTATTCCCCAGACACAAAGCTTTTATTACACTGGAGTTCAACACTGCCTAAGGTATCCTGGTTGTGGCCCAGATCCCCTTTGCTCTGCAGGGTAGCACTGTTCTGCTCCTCAGGTGCATTTTCTAGCTCGGAGCTCTCATCATTACGAAGGCTTTCATCTGTAGGTCCCACCCCACTGTCCTTCTCATGATTGTTGGATGACGTGGTTGCAGTGTCTGTAGTGCCATCCTCCTCTTCATGTTTCTTTGGCTAAAAATAAGCAAACCAAAATTATTATCAACTGCGGATTGTAGTACAGGGGAATATTTTCCAGATCTGTTTTCTTAAACAGCTGAGATCTGATTTAACCTGAATTAAAACAGAACTCTAAGCAGCAGTCCTACTGATGCTCAGCTTTTAAACATTTCTGAGAGTCATGCTGTGGTGGCCATACCAAGCAAAGTAGATGAATTACAGCACTAGTGACAGAGCTTCTGAAGTCTGGAAAGAAACATTTCCCTCTCTAGCTAAGTCATCTCTTTGCAGTGCTTAAAGAGAATGATCACCAGATGGTGCACTTTTTTTTGATTCTGGATTATGGCCAGAGATTGGTGGACTTAAAATCTTTTCAAACTTGGGAAAAAGCTTCAGTACTAGTACCACTTCAAGCAGATAGAACAAGCAGCCAATCAATGACTACTACAACCGAAGAGTGTGCAAAAGGACTGCAGTTTCTTTTTTCAACCAGTGAACTTTTTTTAGCTCCATGGAGATAGGCAGGGTTGACCTTCCAGAGGACTAGCCTGTTCCACTACATCCTCCACCACCCTCTCACAATTCTTGTATTCAGTAGCCTTTTTCTGAAAGAGTGTTGATTTTGAATTCTAGGATTTTGCTCAAATAGACCTCAATCTAATGCATCCCTGGAGACCATTTCTGTTCCATCATTAATGTTCTTCAGAAATAAAAAGAAGTCTTTCACTATTAAGTGTAGAGCAACATTAAATGCTTTGCCATGGACATAATGTCAAGCTTTTTGGCTGTTGATTCACACTCCATTCATTGTACCTCACTTATTTATATTCTCAACCTATTTATATTATCATAGAACATGAGACAACACCTCTCTAAAAAGACAGACACTTTATTTTTCAAGCTGGATTAGTAAAGAATCATGCAGAGTGCAATTTATATGACCAAGTACCTAATTGTACAGAGTACCAACCAAATGGCAAGACTCTTTTAGAAGGTATAATTGCATAATTATGTGTAATGACAGTAATAACTGAGGCAGAAAAAAGGTACAGTGCACCCAGTGAAAGGAAGCAAACTCAAAGAGGCCACTGACATAATTTCCTTTTAATCTACTTCGACAGACAGTAAAGCAGGATGAAAATGTGTCTCCTGTCTCATCCCTTCTCCTCTCTTCATGTGCACCTCATGATCACACACCCTTCATCTGGCTTCCTTTCTTCAACTACTAGGAAAAAATAATGGCCTAGTGTCAGAAAACCAAAAATAACCTTCACCCCAATTCAGTGTAAGATGGAATAAAACAAACAGTGAAAGCAACACACCACCAGGAGAATTCGTTGTCTGTGAGAAACCAGTTAAAATTTCTGAAAAGATGTTTTAGGAGATTTAGGGTTTATTTCATAGTTCACCTTCTCCAGGTGAGTGCTGCTACACATGCTATTCTAGTCCCTTCTCTCACCTGCTTTGGAGGTGCTGCAGTTTTATGTTGACCTCTCCTGTCCCCAAACCTTTCAGCAGAGAAGTGACTCCAGTCTGGTTCACCTACACTTCACCCCAGTCACTGCACTGTGCAATCCATGTTTGCCACTGCTCTGGAAAATATTTAACTACTGACAGGAGGGAGGACATCAACAGACAATGGGGGGAGCAGTGCTGCAGAACAGTCAGGAATTTGGGAACCTGTCCTAAATGCAGGGCTCCCTTCATACCAGACGAGGAGGGCCAGGATCTGCTCTCTGATTGTGAGAGTGAGTGACATAGCAGTTTGCATCTATATGATTAAAACTCCAAAGAGGGGTGGCTTATCCATAATGCATTAGAACAGTTACACAGCTTACAGGAGTTGAGCTCCATGATGCTTCCACTGATGTCTCCAGAATGCTGCTACACCACCAAAGCATTTATTTAAGCACTTCTGAAAAATCTACTTAATGACACTATTTGCATAGCTGTTTGAAATAGACTTTATAATTTGGTCCCATGCAATCAACACTTTCCGAATTGGTGGCTCTTGTTTTCCATACCACTTGTATCAATATTTAGACTTTGCTCCTTCAACTTCCATTTGATTTAGATTGACAATGTAATGTACTGCTATCTAATTATGTTACACTATCTGGAATTAATATACACACAAAAAAAGGTGTCAACAAAGCAAAATCATCTTTCCAGTCTAACAGAAACCAGATGAGTGGGATCAATCTGATGAAATATATGTGACTGTAGTACAGGCATCTGAATATCAGGTAGTCACTATGGGTTCCCCTCCTGGTCAGAAAGAAGCAAGTGCCTATACAATCAGATTCCTCTTAAATTAAAGCAGACATCCATATCACAATAAATCTTTCCCCAGAATGTGGATACTTGCATAAAATTAAATTAAGAAAACAAAAAGTAATACAGATATTTATTGTACTGAATGTTTGTGAGACACATTTTATCAAAAACCTCACTGTGACTCAAGTAAGGTAGTGCCTGGAATTTCTGTCCTGGACTTTACATGCTTGCCAAAGCCCCTAAACACGTAAAAACTGAACAATCTTTTACAACATGGGATTATTTTAAATTTATTTTGAAAGGCAGCAAGCCTAATTCCAGGTTAGAAAACAAGAACTGTCAGTATGTTTCTTTTTCCAGTGTTATCTATTTCTATTTCACACAAAGTGTTTGTTTCAAACATACATTGTCAATCTCTTCTACAATTACTGTTTTGAAATACCAACAGGCTCCTTAGGCCTCATCTTTGCAGTGAGAACTCAGATAATGAGAAGGCAAACCCAGCAGTGCATACAATCACGCAATAAATGAACCTCAAAAGATTCTGCATTTCAGCTCCAGCAAGCATTCATGCCTGTAAAATGGTTAATCTTGCAGGAACTCAGACACTGTTCTATTCTCATTTTACAACCTGTGATGTATGTTGGGATTCAAAACCCAGAGTGCTACTAAACTCTGAAGGCAGCAAGATTCAGTTGAAGGCTGTGACAAACATTGCTGCTGCTGGGATCTCTGAACGTCTCTGGCAGCCAGAGGGAGACTGGCCACGTGGAGAGGAATCTCCAGTGGCAGGTTAACCAATTCAGTCATGAGGGAGCTTTGGAATTGATTTCACTGGTGCATTAAAAGGCCTCTCTAACAAAAAAAGGATTTTCTCCTAGACATTTTCACTGCATTTCAGATTTGAATGAACTAGAATGATTTTTTTTTAATCTAATTCTTTCTCTTCTTAATAGGTTTTGATAGATTCCATGATACCAATAAGAATTTTTGCATGGAAAATATATGCTATTCTTCTGAAAATTATCTCTGCTGCACAATGAACCATGATGTTGTAAAGGGGAAGGAACACAATGAATTACAAAAAATGGAGAATTACATCTTTCCTCAAGGTTTATTGGACTATTCCATACAGGGAAGATACAATTCTTGATTGAATTCTATAGAGTGGGTCAAAAACATACAGAACAGACATGACTATCTGCTTAATTCTTCTATTATAAATGGTACCAAACTTTCCTGTGACAGCTCACATTAAATGTTAAAATGGCATTCTGTAGAACAGACTCATTTTTTGAAGAATATTCTGAAATAAACTGCATTCATTCTGCAGCTCCAAGATTCATGATGACAGATGATTATGAAGCCAGAGGACTAGTCTTGTCCACAAAAATCAAGGCTGGTCTCCACAGCCATCTGGGGAGATTGAAGATACTCAAATTGGCCACTGGCAGCTGCAACAAGAGTAGTTTCATAGCTCCAATGGATTGAGTGATTCCCCTCAGGAAAATGCTAGATTTCCCAGCCTAACACAGAGTAAAGAATCAGTTTTCTGACTTGACAAGTCACTATGTAGAGTCTAGAGAGGCAGCAGCTGTCACAAATTACTGATGCCCCATTACACACCAAGCTGCATTTGGTTGATTCAATTACTCATCAGAAGGGCAAAAAAGTGTCTGGCTGTCCTAGAATTACTTCAAGCAACCCAATGTCAAATACTGACAGAGAACAAGTAACCATAATGTGTTTCAAGGGTAGGGATGTTTTACAGTAATATCAAACTCAATAGGGGAAAAAAAATCCTTGGTAAAAGATCTTAATGGAAAAAAACCAGTCTCAGTGGATTCTGAAAAATCATTTCACAGAACATCACTGTTTAATAGTTAACATAATCTAAAACCCAAAATCAGTGAAAAAGCTAAAGTTTGATGAAAACTTTGGAGTGGAAGGTCACAACTGTGAAGTGATTTCACAGGTCCCAACATGTTACGTGAGGGTCTAGTGGTAGGAGTTTGTAGATAGATTTGTTTAAGAATTTGCAGGAGAAGCAGGGGTTTGTGTGAAAATGTTGCCATGCAAATGACTTTGCTTTGCAAAGAAAAAGTCTTCTTTCTGACAGGAAATCTTTTGCTATGCAAGATAAAATTTTGGTTAAAACAATAAACAAGATGTATTGGTTCAAAGTAGGTAGCAGTGCAGCAGTTTACCACATTTAACCTGGGAAACTGAGGCTTGGCTCACTGCCTGGAAAAGAGAGTCACAACTAAAAGGCTGCTATAAATCCTGTTGCAAGGTTCCCTTCACCTCTGACCCTGGAGTTATTCCACTTCATGTAAATAATTAAATGCTTATAAGATCAAAGATTTGTAATCTGATCTTTCATACTCCAGATAATTGACTTAATTATTCTGTCACTGTCTCTGTTCCAATGAATATTTCATTTATGTACAGTGAATAGCTTTAACAGGACCTATCACCTACTCATTAGCCCAGCATCAACGCTGGAGGGGAGGTCAGAGGGGAATAGAGTAGATGCACATTCAGACCACCAGCGTGGACCAGGCAGTGGTGGATCTGAAGCCAATAAGCTCCCTAATTTCCAGAACTGGTATGGCCTCCCCTTGAATATTGTGAGCAGATTTGGTTGCCACAATGTAAGAAAGCTATTAAACTGTTAGAGAGAGTTCAAAGGAGGGTAATGGAGATGGTGAAGGGCTTTGAGGGGAAGCCGTATGAGGAGCAGCTGAGGACACTTAGTCTGTTCAGCCTGGAGAAAAGGAGACTGAGGGGAGACCTCATTGCAGTTACAACTTCCTCATGAGGGAAAGAGGAGGGACAGACATTGATCTCTGTGATAACCAGTGACAGGACCCAAGGGAACTGTCTGAAATTGTATGGTGCACTAAGGAGTGTCAGAGGATGTTTAGGTTGGGTATTATAAAAAGGTTCTTCAACCAGAGGGTGGTTGGGCACTGGAACAGGCTCTCCACAGAAGCGGTCACAGCACCAAGCCTGCCAGAGTTCAAGAAGTGTTTGGACAATACTCTTGGGCACATGGTGTGACTTTTGGGGATGGTCCTGTGCAGGTCCAGGAGTTGGACTTGATGATCCTTGTGGGTCCCTTCCAACTCATCACATTCTGTGATTCTGTAATTCTGTGAAGAAGGAAGGCTCTTACAGTTTTTCTCTCCCTCTTCACTTCAAAGACAAATGTCTCAGGCTGTTTCTGAGCAATGCAGAATGGGGAAAAAATTGTAAGTCACAAAGTTCTGTGGGTGGAAAAACAGTTTCTCCCCAGCTGCAGAATCCAGAAGCCAGGAAGTTGGCTTTTATGTCTTTGGCTCCACACAGGTGTGCATGCTGACAGACCATCTGATCCAGGAGTAGATACTTACAATTTCCCCAACAAAGTACAACTGAAAAGACTCTTTGATGAAACTGTACAGCATCTTTGCCACAGTCACACTGCCTACAGAACATATGGGCAGGTAAAAGTCAGGATAGCAGCAAGCTGAGACTATGCAAACAATATGCTTATTTGTCTCCATTAATGAAACAAGTACTGAGCAGTGTGCTGTTGATGTAAGAAAAATGCACTTTCATTATAAAAACACCTGTTGTTTATTTTAGACACCTCTTCCATCTTGTTTTGCAAGCTCTCTGGTGCAAGGCTGGCTCATACCTTGCATGTGTACAAGAGGAGCACCTATCTCAGCTTGGAGCTCTAGGTACTACACTGATAAAAATTAATTAAAAAAATTGAAATAAAGTATAACATCATAAACCCTGAACACTTTAGAATTAAAGGAGGAAAACGCTATTATTCTGACTATTCAGAGAAAATAAGAAATCTGCATTTATGACACCCTCTTAAATTGTTTGCTAAATTGCATCTATTGTTCTCCTTTTCCTTACCTATAGCATGCTGCTGTTCACAGCATTTTAGAGACAGAACTCTATTGAAGCCTCTGACTCCATTTTACAGCATATTGTTTCATTCTCTATTAATAAAAAAGAATTCCTAGAAAATTTCAGATTATATGTTTAGTAGCTGTCCTACCTGCTCCACCTCATTGGCTGTGTACTGCATCACTTCATTATGCTGCTCTTCCAACATTTCCAAGTTTAACTCCTCTAAGAATTCATTCCTTTCATCATCCAGCCACCCTTCCTCCAGCTGTAAAGAATACATTAGTACATTATTTTATGTTAGCAAGGACACATGCTAAAATAGAGCAAACCCAAATGGCAATGCTCGACTAGTTCTTTTTATCCTAATAATTCTCTTCAGAAAGCCAGGCAGAAGGAGTTCACATTTCAAAAAAAGGAGAAAAGGAAGGATAAAAAAACGTGACTCATGCCTTTTATCCTTCCATAAGACAGTATGACTGATTTTCTCTCATAATGAAGGAAACTGCATAGCACAGACATTATTTCCTTTCAAAAGGTATGAAAGGCACAGCGCATAATCCTGAAGCTGTCACGTTCATTACCACTGAGAGCCTCTGCACTGAGAGTAGCAATGTTACTAATAGGGCCAGGAGGCAACCAGGCTCTTTTCTCTAACAACCTCCATCCCAGTGCTGTGCCCTGCTGCCACCACCTCAATAGAAACCTTACACTGTATTTCTGTCACCATTTTCCCATTGATCTTCCAGGTAAACAAATAAAGAGAGCAGAGTGACAGAAAGATGACATGAAGGGAGGCAATTTTTGTTCTCCCAGTATGTCTGGAAGCAAGGCTTATCCGTTTGTTTGGTTTTTTTTTCCCCTGAGTGTAAGATAATACTTTGACATTTGGTGAAGACAGTATAGTGAAAGGACAGGAGGGGATGCTATGTTTTCTGTCAAGTGCATATATCCTCTTCCCACACCCATTTTACACTATTCACATCTTTCTAAAGTGATAAAACAGCTACCCTGGCCTAAAACATTATTCTTCCCCTTTTGTTTATTATGCACATGTGTGCACATGGTGCACATCTATTTGTATCTGCAATCCCTTGTCAGATGGCCCACTGCATCGAAAAGAAAAACACTGGCCAGTGGCACTCCTGGTTGCAATGACAAGAATTTAGCAGAAGCAATTGTTTTGTTGTTGATGAAAGAATCAGAGAATGATGGTGACAAAACATGCTAGGAGGGGAAATCCTCAGCATCAGACAAATTAAAAGACTGCCACTTACTCATGTCCCAAGACAGCAAGAGTAATGTAGCATAGGTCAACACCTACAGCAAAAGTACCACTGTCTTGAAGACAAAATGGCTCTGGCCACAGATGTCAGTCAGAAAAGTTACAGCAAGCCATCAAGTAGTAAGTAGTTCCAAGCTACACAAGGAGTGACTGATTCAGTGCAGTACTTCTAATTGAATATGGGGAGGAAACCACTGTTTCTTTCACAAACACTGATATGGCTTTGCCCATGTCAGTGAACTCTTTCCTCTTATAAAGAACACAAGCCTTTCACCATTTTCCTTGGCAAAGCCAGTCCTTCTACGGTTTGGGATTAGGAGGAGACTATTTTTCTTGAGCACATAAAATTTTTATGTTTGTCCTTAATGGGACTTCCAAACCATTCTATGAAACATCTGGTACTGGTCACTAGTTTTGTTTACTTGTCTTGTTTACTTCTTTTCCCCAAGGAAAGCATGAACACAGCCTTCCTCTACCACAAAGGATGCAGTTTAGTTTCCCTCATTTGAGGAAATTGCAGAGATTAACAAATCTGGGGATGAAAGTTGAATCTCACTTGAGCTAATCTGCTGCTTTGATTGTGGCTGACCCAGTTTCTAACTAGAGAGAAAGTTTATGTTATGATACCATTTTTAGAATAAAACTAATACATGGCTTAGCATATATGTGCACAACATACACTGTGTACACACACACATCAGAATTTGTGTGTTATGTGCTCCTCTGGTGGCTCTCTGTCTCAAAACTTAATTATTCATTGGTATTCACTGCACAAATACATGGTCAGAGGGTCAGAGAGGTTTTCTTCTCTGTTACCAAAAGAATGTGCTCAGCAGTCACCATTCAAGACTGCAATACTGCCATTACCATTTTCTATCTAGAAATGAAAACCTGCTTAATCCTGTTGTCTTTTACCTGAGTCAAAGCAACACAGCCTGTAGAAATAAGTCGACAGCCTGATCTCTGACATACTCTGACTTTTCCCTAAATTTTGTATAATTATGTTCTCATAAGACATAAACTAAACAACAACAACAACAAAAATCCAACACTGAAGCCCCAAACATAAACCAAAGCACATTCTATAATTTTTAAGGAGCTTCCATATGGGAGCTACTTTGCTACAGATAAGCAATCCCTTAACTCAGGCAGATGTAACTTCTCCATGTTAATCAGTTTAAACAAATACAGAGAATGAACTTTCTCTGGGCAGATATCTTATAAGTGAGTGGGTTTCTGTCCCCTACTGAAAAACAGAATCCTAGTGAAAAACAGTAAGGATAATGTTGAAAAAACTTTTTCAAAAGTTCTGCAATTGAGGGCTACAATTTTGCATTATAAAGTGAGGCATGGCTTTCTTTTTTTTCTGTAGTTTATCACCAGTTTCATGGGAATAGTTTAGATCCTTGAAAAACATAAAGGAAATGAATGATGAAACTGTGAATTTTTTATAACTACTGTATTCAAGTCGAGATTCCAAGTGGCATTTGGAGTTACACTTAATTTAATTTATACAGAGTGTGCAGCTAGCAAGACTGAGAATATCAGAATAACAGAATATAAAGAGAAGTACAAGCAGTAGTCTTCTGATGAATCTAACATCTGTCCCCTGCAATGATTCTAAAAATATATGGCATGGCAAGATTCTTGGCATTGTCATAATCTTATTTTTAAAACCATAAAAATGTTTCTAAAAGCTTTTGAAAATGCACTTCCGAAGATGCAAGTGTGTTTTTGTGACCAGAGTGCTTTGAAACAAATTTCATTCCTGTTAGCTGAATGGTATATTAGTGAAAGTCCCATAATTGCTACGTAAACAAATAATTTACATGCCAGCTTATAAGCACATAGCATAAAAAGACACGTCACCAATGAAAAGGTGTATAAGTTCTTATAAATTATAAAGTTCACATAAAAGATAAAATTGACAAAGGTAAGTATGCGAAATTTATCCCATGAATAAATCAGAATCATCTAATGAGTAATGCATATTTTTTAAGTTCTACTTCATGTTTTACTAATACCATATTAGTGCTGTCAGCTTTATTTATATACCTGCTTACTCTGCTGGAAAAGAAATTGCTTAGTTTGGGGAAAACAAGCCCTAGTAATATCATATCATTTTCTTTGCTGGCTAAACAGGGGGAAAGCTCCACAATTAGCTGTCTGCTCCTTTTGTCAGTAACTTTGGGAAACCTATTTCTTGGCAGTTCATTAGTTACAGTGACAGTGAACACATGGTATAACCCAGGTTCTGGCTCAATGCATCTATTTAGTCTAACCTGCATCTCTGGTCTTGCAACCAGCAATACAATTTTCTTGCTTTCTTCACTGGAGAGCAATGCCACTGCTTCTTCACGATTTTGGACATCTTGGCCATTTATCTAGAAAACAAATGAAAATGGCATATTAGTTTCTATTTCCACATAGCAACACACAATAAAGGGCAGATATCAGCTCATTTGTGCTGAATGTATGGACAATGAAAATTGTGCAATGGGCTCATCTTCAGCCTCTCAGTGGTAAGTGCCTTCACTCAATTATGCGCTTACTGTAAGAGCTGTATTGATCGTTGAAGGATGGTGGACATCAGAGGAAGCAGTTATGTTCATAAATGTCCAACCTGAGCCCTGGTAACATACATCTAGCAACACAATTAACCGGCCCCTGACAGGTGACGTTCATCTTTCTCCGTTCAGAGTAATGGAAGTGTCACTCTGAGATAATAGTGCTGGTGGAAGCAAGACTAGTAATGCCACAGCTGAAATCAGTCACACTGTATGCTGGTAGAGAGCCAATTAGACAGCTACAGTATTATCTCTTACCAGGCGATACTTACAGGCCACTGCTTATGGCTGCTCCATTTAATCATTTCATATTTGTGTGGACAGCTTAGTAGACAGAACCACACAAAACATATGTATCCCCCTTACAAAGGGATAATCAAAATAAAAGTGGTTCTTCAATGAGCCTGTGTTTCTCTTGCTATCTTTCTCCTATTCCGTCACTCCATTAAAACTACCACATCCATGATCAAATGGTAAAAACCACAATTTGCATCATCCAAAACTCTTTATTGAGGGAATTCAATAAAAATCTTATTTGCCATATGTATTTGGCTGTGTTGAATTTGCAGCACAAGAAGTGGATTTTTCTTATTGTGGCAACAAAACCTCAAAAATTTGATGTATTTAAAAGAGAGTGAAAACAAAACTGGAAGACAGGAGGATAAAATATTTGGGAGAAAAAAAGTCTTCAATTTCAAAGTAGCACAAATTTCTCATTGAAAATCAAAGTTGCATTTCTGTACATATGTTTGGCCTGGAAGTCTTGACTCAAAAATACAGCTTCAATTCAGATTAAAGAAAACTCCAGTGTACCCTGATGACCTAACTGACAATGAATGAAATGTCTGACACTTCAAAGATTACATGACAGGATACCTGTGGTCTCTGGAGACCAGACAACCCAGGTAACCCAGAGCTGCCCTAACCTGAAAAGCAGAGATGCAGCCACAGAGAAGCCCAGGAGCATATTTACAGCTCATGCAAAACATTTCCAGCCATGGCGGCTGCTCCAGTGACTCCTATCACCTGAGTAACTGCTCCCTGTGGACCCCAGAGGGGGCAGCTGGGCTTTCCCCATGCTACCTGGATGTGCCCACCCCTCCTCATCTGCACCATTATGGGAGATGGGCAGGGGTTAAGCCTTCCCTATGGCATCTGACCCTGGTGGACAGCACTTAGCCTGGAGGTTCACAGCTAAAAATAGCAGAAGTTTAGACAAGTCCCACTAGGACTGTCCTTAAAAGACTCTTCCCCTGACTTTTTAACATTTCCTGTAAAACACTCAGGCAGTTTTCAGATGCTGAAGCAGACTGTGAAGGTTGGCAGTTTCTGAGAATGAGAAGGGAGCAGTTAACAGACTGAAAAATGAGAAGAAACCTGCTGTAATTTTGTGCGGAATACACAAAGCAGAGTGTCCCCCTACAGCCATAACCAATGCCACCTGCCACCCACAGAAAATGCCCCATGCTCAGGGGTCCATCTCTCTCCCAGCATCAGTGTAATCCCCCCCATAACGGCACTGTCACCCTCTATTTCAATGAGTTATCTCATCTGTAAGAGTAGATAGAGGGTCAATATGTTTTCAGATATGAAAGTAAACCCCACATAACTCTCTGGGTCTTAACTTTAATGATCAAACTCATAGCTGTATATCAGCACTACCATTAAAGTAATGTTCCAGTCCACAAGAGGATGGCAGAATTATCTATGTTTTCCCTCATCCCCCAGAGTTTTTATTCAAAATTGAAATGAATTTCATTAGGAATTGGATAACATTCACCTGACCTGATGTTGGCTGCCCACCCAGAAACTTTACAAAGCAAAGAAAGCAGCAGAAAATGGACCTACTCTCTATTTTCTTATTTTGAACACACATAAAGCAGGAATGAAAGTTGTTTTTACTCAGTTGAATAAAAAATGGGTGTTTTTCTGATTTTTGAAAGTTAAAAATGCCCTTATATCCTGCTTGCTTTCTTCTGTAGGTATCTTACAGAAAGACACAGGAGGCAGTGCCCTGACATCTCGTGCACCCTATGATGTGGTCCCTTCACCCCAAGTCCTGCTGAGGACCACACTTCACTCCCACCATGGTGTCTGTGTCTTCTGAGGGAGAACATTCTCTTGTGAACATTATTAAATTCCCAGCCACACAGAGAATAAGGAAGCAGCCTCTGAGTGAGCCCTGACTTTTAAAATCTAATTTATTAATTCCTTTCCAGAAAATGGGCCACTCTGGCAAGCCACCTAGTAGACTGTGTTGTGTAGCTATACTCCAAAAGCCCATGTAAGCTGTGTCAGGATAGGAGACACATGTACAGGTTTCAGCAAAGACATTTCCTGCAGAAATTAAAAGACTGGAAAGAAGGAACAGACTGATCTTGTGTCAACCTGAAAGCTCATGTGTTAATGAAGGGTAATTATGAAACAGATTACAGAAAAGCAACCTGTCATCATCAGGAGCTACTTCGGAGATGTCAGTGAAAAAAGGTCAAAATACAAGGGAAATCAACTTGGAACCTGGATTAGAATGCTATAATACACCAATGAGTTTCCAGTCTAGTGGTTTTTGATAGCTGTTTTGTGATTTTGCACTAGGTCAAAAAATGCACTATCCACTGTTGGTTGAAAATGGAAACCCACTGCCATTCTAGCTCCCTCCCTCTCTGCACAGGTTCACTTCCCTCCTCCAGAGCCAGGAGCCAGCTACCCTCACCACAGGGGCTACGCTGTATCACAAAAACCTTTCTTCAGGGTAGCTCTTTAAGTGAGTGGAACAACAGAAACGAAGGGGAATAAAAGGATAAGGTATTAGAAAAGAACTCTGAAAAGCAATGTTTTATTGGGGAAGGAAAGTATTAAGAAAAGCTTAATAAAACCCCTCTTGAAGTATGTTCAAGGTCATCCTTCCCTAAACAGCGAATTTTTTGTATGGAAACTCTTATCATCTATGCTCAGCATAAGTGAGTTTTACCCAAATTTATCTGATTGGTGAATGACCAGCAAGTCTCTGACACTCATATTTATGTCTGCAGGACCCTGTTTAGAATTTGACACTGAGATGAACATAGTGAAAATGAGATTTTCTAATAAACATGGAAAAAAAAGACATAGGATGCAAGTGCATGAGCCAGAACGAGTTTGTCAGTCTCATTTTTCAGTACACACGCTCTAGCTCCCAGCTATTGTGTTAAAAAACAGACAGACATGGATTTTCTCATCGATCACAGTAACAAAGAGAACTACCTTCCCTCATTAACAGTCCACAGAGAAGTTGGCACTACATGTTTGTCTGAAGAAAGAGTTTAAGGAATAGTCTATTGTCACATACTTGCAAAATGCGGTCTCCTTCACGGATCCGTCCATCTCTGGCAGCAATGCTGTTTGGATCAACCTGCACAGGACAATATCCAGTAACTGATTATGAAAAGATTTTTATGGGAAACTGCAACAGCTGCACAATTACATGATTTGAAAAAGTACAATTTTTACACCATACAGAGGCAATCTGAAGTTTTCTTTAGAGTCCCATGAACTCAACAGGTCTTTAAATGATTGTATAAGCTTGTTTCAGATAAAAGACCTTAAGACAGAAAGGGCTGAGAGTATATGATTTTCACATTAATACTTTCCTATGCCACTGTCAGACATTAACCTTCAGCTGTCAGAGTATTAGAAATTAATGACAGAGACCCTTTTCTATGGAAGTTCACTATGGACTGAGGTGCTTCTGCAGCAGTTGATACCTCTATATAAATGGACCTGTCTGTGTGAAAAGAGTACAGTTCTTTTTCTTCCATGGCAACATTTACTATTAAATTATTATCTCAGTAATCAATCTCTTCAAATTCTCATAGAATTTTTCAGTTTGTGAGGAACCATCAAAAAACCACAAAGAATCCATATCGTGTAGATCACTCACAGGTCCTGTATATCATTCCATTCTGAACTAGTTAATTTTAAGCTAACTTAACCTAAATAGATGTTTAGGGCTCCACTGATAGTTTATCAAAGTCACTACAGCCCATCTCTGAGCAACGATCTACTGTTTGTTGCAGGGCAATTCAATCTATCACCTTTCATTTGATAGTTATCTTAAATCATTTATTTAGCCACATAACGCCATAAGCTATTTTTTCAAATGAAACATTTGAGTTGAGCATTTTGTTCAGAGGTTGCATCCTACATCTCAGATACTATTTTACCCTGTGCATTGTCATAGAAAAAAGATTAATCTGAAGTGTTTAATCAAGTACAAAAGACAATAAAATTACATTCAGTTTCAAAGGCCTGAGAAAATTTTACAATGTAGGAAAACCAGAACATTTTAGATATAATCCTGGAGTGTATTAAGAGATTCCTGAACTTTCTTTGCCCTCACAAGGTCAAACAGACATTAACAGCAGCGCTTATACAACTGGTGAAAGATCTATTCTTGAGTAATTTATATTAATTCCTCATTCTTGTTCCAAGGTTGTGCTTTTAAGCTTCTTTGACATTGCTACTGGCCTGTGAATATGCATCCCCATTCACTGACAGATAGGAGAATTGTCTTTACTGATCCGCTCTGAGCTTCACTCAGAATTCAGAATCACAGAATCATATAATTTCTCAAGTTGAGAAGGGACTCATAAGGATCATTAAGACCAACAACCCAGTCCTCACATGACTACTTAAAACTAAACCATATGACTAAAAGCATCATCCAGTTGCTCCTTGAACATTGTGCTGTGACCACTTCCCTGGAGAACCTGCTCCAGGAACCAACCACTCTTTTAGTGAAGAACCTTTTTCTAATGTCCAAATTTGGTTCAACATGTCAAAAAAGTGACAAATTTGGATCACAGTTCATGCAGAAAAATCACCAGTGAGCTTGGACTCAGCAGCGACCTTGTACTCACAAGAGTTTTCTTTACCCCCAAAAAAAGCCTCTTTGACTAGCTGGAGACTCAAGGGGATATAGTGCTCCCAGAAGTCTTGTGGCCTGACCCCGTGAAACACCAACACCTTGCACTGGATACCATGATTTGTGAGTGAAGCAAACGAAAACCCAAGTATCCAGTATTCTGTTTTTTGTTTTTCCAACACATTCATCTCCCAAGCTACTCTCATGTGTGATATGTCTGTATGTGCTACAACTGTAACAAAACCAAAACTAATACAATAATGATTGACTACTGTTATGTTTACCAAGGCTGTAGCAGGGGCAGAAGGTAAGCAGCATGTGGAGAAGGCACTTTTCTTCTTAAAAGCTCTGCCTGATTTCCATCATAAGGGCCCATTTCTTTCAAAATTAAGACCATGCTCAGGCTGCTTTGCACTTCCCTATGATGTTGTAATAAAAAGCACTTACACTAAAGAAGCCCACTATTAATGGCTGCACTGCTTGGGCAACATCATTTAAACTGATAATAAAAATGAATTGAGAGTGACACGAGCTGGTTACTGGCTGGCACTTCTGCACTCCACTTCTGCACTCTGGTCTCAGAGCACTTGCTTGAACATTCCCTGGAATATTTAGCCCTTCACCATGAACATCTCCCACACTCCTCTCCAATGTCATCTCCTTACCTCACTGACATAGATTCCTGTGTCCTCCTCATCATCGGTTCTGTAACAGACAGTCAGCCCCAGCTTCTCCTGGCTGCCAATGCGGCACAGCTCCACCTCCTACAAGAAAACATACAGGCTTCAGTGGTGACTCTTGCCAGGGGTGGTAAAAAAACTACACAGCATAAAGGAGCACCAAGCCACAGAGATACTCATACTGTATGACCTACTCATACTGCTCAGTCTTAAGACACAATATTTAGTGTGCGCCTTTGTAAGAGCAAATATCCTTTTCGCTGGAAGAGTTCACTTTGAGGAGACAGGTGTTCACTTAGGAAGTCTTTTCTGACTGGAAAGTGCCTTTCTCAAGGGTGGTTAGATTTGGTTTTTTTGGGTTTTTTTTTTGTTTGTTTGTTTTTTTTTTTTCCTTTTCTTTCTGCATTCCAGAGAGTGCTGTGGACTCTCTCTCTCTCTGATATGGGAGGAGGGGGATCATGCTATGGGCCTTTGCAGCTGATGGAAAGAGACAGGGTAGGGGGACTGGCAATGCTAAAGCCTGAAGAACAGGAAGTGTGTCTTTCCCAGACCTAGTGCTTTGTAGCCTGGTGCAGATTTCCTTTTTAATGTTTAGTGTTCTCTACTTCAGAATAAATTTTCTTGAATTCCTTCCCTTGCCTGGCCTTCCAGGGGGTGCCTGCATATTATCTTACCTCACAATCTTTAAGAGGGAAACTATTCTGAGAATTAAGAAGGAAATTCCCGTATACTGCAGGTTCAAGCTATATAGAAACTGTTCAGCAAGACATGCCAATATAGCTGTGCATCGATTTTGAGGGTTTTGACTTTTGGATAATAGAAGCTGGCTTACAACAGATTACACAGTCATTCTAGTCCCATCACATGAGCTATTGATTTATAGGATATGAGACAGACTGGCTATGCATCAATCAATCCATCACACAAGTGCCATTCCCTTCTAACAGCAATACAAGCCATAAAGCAAGAACACAGACTTCCATTAATTGCAAAACTCCTTCTCTGGCCAGTTTAGTACTATAGCTTCACTGCAGAAGCTGTTAGATAACAGAGGGATCCTTCAAGAAATCTCCTGTGGAGCTGAACAGCCGTGGCATTTTCCTCAATTGTGAGATGATGCAGAAAACATATTCTTGGTGTCAGTTGTCTCAGCAGTGGCATCTTACAAAACGTTCAAGTTTTAGGGCAGATGGCGTAGTGATAACTACTACATACACCCATCTGAGTTGAGCATCTTTAGAGTTTCATAGGGGAACCATTCACAAAACATGCAAAACTGCAGTTGGTTTGAACACTGTGAACTAGACAATTGTAATAAAGCAGAACAAACTCAATAACACAGACTATTGGCTTGGTTCCAAATGGGAAACTTTGGCTCATATTTGTATTTAAAGGGAGTCTGCAGATGACACTTGGACCTTAAAAACTTCTGCTTCCATTGCTGTGCAATAAAAAGAGACCAATTCATGCTTCAGTTCTCAGTCAGTGACAGAGCTTGTTCCTCCCCATCCCCAGAGAGCCCATGCTGACTAATCCACAAACAGCCCCAGGGTGTACATCAATGAGGACTCACTACTGACTCTCCCGAGTTGTGAGGACCAGATGTTAAAATCCGACAACCTACAGAAGAACTTCACACACATGGGTTAGCCAATAAGCCTTGTGACATTTTCATTTCAGCTGAACATCTTTCTCAAAGTGCAGTGCTATGGTTGACTCTCCTACTCCCTCACCAACATACAAATCTACATGGGTTCACTGCCTGCACTAATCCTGTAAGCTTCTCTCTGCACTTTAGACATTCAATATATTAATAAAAACATAGAAAACATAGAAAAAAACCCCTAGTCTTTAATTTTTCTTAAAAATGGCATGAGTTTTATATAGCGTGGTAAAGAGTGGAATTATTAACCAGTACTATTATACATTAGGTCTGAAAGAAGAAACACAGGACAATGTTTTATTAGGGAAGACAATTGCAGTGATCTGATTTTGGCATTAGGAGCAAAATTATGTGTACAGGAGGGAGGCCTATTCAAAACCCATATTAATTGATGCCTCCATAGGGAAAGAACACTTGACTTGAACTGTAATATTAGGAAGAAATTACAGTAACAAAATGGCTTCAATTACAGCAACAAGGTATACTTTCAAGGAATAAGGAAGCTTGTAGTCCCTTGGAGGCCTATAAGGAAACCTAAATACACCATAAAGGACTGAAACTGGGACCTTTAAATCAATGCAAATGGGATCTGTGCACAAGCAGAAATCCATTGACTTTCACTGTCCTGCTGGCACAACCTCCTGTATTCCCACACTGAGGCTGGACAGGGGCCCCAAGGACTGCTCTGAACACAATTTCTTTGGATGGGAACAACCTTGAAGTTCTCATTGATGATTTGTCTCAGAATGTTACTACAAAGCTGTACAAACGTTTCAGGCTACAACAAATTGAATCCCGTCAGTGCACTGGTTCAATAAGCAGAATAATTTAACCCTTTAGGGCATAAAAGAGCAAAGGAAAATGAGAATGATCCTACAGGCTTCTTGGGAGTTCAAAAGGTTAGTAAAAATTGCCTCTGGGAACCAGGTGATGACAAGTATCAGTGACTCACATCCTCTGACTGCGAAGCAACAGCCCTGGCTGCACATGGTACCTGGGCTACTGCAGCTTTTTCTCCATCCAGTAACAGAGCTTAGAGTTGAGATCAGTACTCAGTATTCTTGGGCTGCCTCTTTCCTAAATGAGGGGGCATAGTCTGATGACTGTGCGTGGCCGTGGCCTCCTAGAAGTGTAGACACCGAAGACTGAGACACTGGTACTTTGTGTGAAAGGCCAAATAATTGTTTCATGTTTTTCAGTCTAGATGCAAGTACATACTCAAGTAATATTTCATTCAGCATGAGGGAGAAGTTGGATGAGGTCTCTTCCTTTGCATTGGAAGTCATTCCAGATAGGTGCCTTTTCCTCATGGCACACCTGCACTACTACCCTCATGGCACCTTCTTTTTCACAAGAAACACAATATATCCTGGTTACAAGCAAACAAACCAGGGCTGAAAAAACATATTTGGAAAATTAAAAAACATTGCATAAAATAATAAATTATCGCTCAGAGAAAAAGCCCACAAGTCTGATCTTTAACTCTGTGTAACAAGCATATCTGAAACAACTTCAATAGAAGAGCAGCACCTGACAGAGTAGAGAACCTGGACCATTGCAACCAAATACATGTGACATTGTATTTTGTGACAGATGCCTTTTAGTGTGCCTTTTTTTTTCCCCACAGAATTACATAATCACAAATATGCTGAGTTGGAAGGGACCCATAGGGATAATACCTGCACAGGACCATCCCTAAGAGTCACACCATGTGCCCAAGAGTATTGTCCAAATTTTTGAACTTTGGCAGGCTTGGTGCTGCAACCACTGTCCTGGGGAGACTGTTCTAGTGCCCAAGCACCCTCTGGGTGAAGAACCTTTTTCTAATACCCAACCTAACCCCCCCCTTGCACAACTTCAGGCCATTCCCTCAAGTCCTGTCACTGGTCACCACAAAGATCAGTGTCCGCTCCTCCTCTTCCATTCACAAGATGTAGACTGCAATGAGGTCTCCACTCAGTCTCCTGTACTCCAGGCTGAACACACCAAGTGCCCTCAGCTGTTCCTCATATGGTTTCCCCTCAAGGCCCTTCACCATATTCATTGTCCTCCTTTGGATACTCTCTCATAGCTTAATATCTTTCTTGTATTGCGGTGCCCCAAACTGCACACAATATTCCAGGTGAGGCCGGCCCAGTGCAGGGCAGAGTGGAACAATCCCCTCCCTTGACCGGCCGGTGATGCTGTGCCTGATGCCCTCCAGGACAGGGTTGGCTCTCCTGGCTGCCAGGGCACTGCTGACTCATATTGAACTTGCCATTACACCAGGACCCCCAGGGCCCTTTCCATGGTACTGCTTTCCAGCATCTCATTCCCCAGTCTGTCTGTACATCCAGGATTGCCCCATCCCAAGTGCAGAATCCAGCACTTTCCCTTGCTATCAACCTTCATATGGTTGATGATTGCTCAGTCCTCTAATTTGTCTCTCTCACTACTGGTTTTTAACAGAAGAAACTACGTTTGGCAGCAGTACATGTGTAAGAGTGTAACTTCCTCCTCTGAAATCCCTTTCGATATGTGCACACGTGTGCAGACACATATGCAGACTTTCTCATTGGCTTTTGTCAGTGTGTATGTAGGGACAGAACTGTCGGTTTCAAAATTCAGCATTTTAAAAATCTACAAGAGGCAATATTTGGAGATTCATGAATAGTGCTGACAGACAGATGGTGGGAGGAGAAGGACTGAAGAGAGAGCTCAGGAGATGACAGCCTCCCCCTCTTTTGGGCACACTGGGGGCAGCCGTCTCTAAACACAAAGTGTAATCTGCTGCCAAGTGACAGAAGTCAGAGCCAAATTGCTAACTCTTTGACTTGCTGCTTCTTTATTTTGTGTAGGCAGAGCAAAAATTCAGTGCACTGCCACAGTAAAGCATTTTGCCAAAAACTATTTGGTTAAAAGACAGACATGGAAATTAGAATAAGGACTACCTCATCTTGCAAGACTTTGATGCAAATTTCCAAAGTAGTTGAATTTTTCAGATACAAGAAAAGAGAGACAAAAGGTGCAGATTGTGCTCCTGAAGGACTGAAACCGGTTATACTGGTTATCCTCTAAAGTGATGGAGAATTGGCTGTAGTCTGTGGCTCCTGACCAAAGGTCAATATTCTTCAATGATGGAAAAGAAGTTTACCTTTTACCTGAGCTATCAGTCCTAGGAGACATGAGACGAAACCAGGAGCTGTCACCTCTTTGGTGAGGGAAGACTAGGTTACTACTGTAATTTCTCTCAAGTGTTAGAAGAGTAGATTATAAATGTCAGCAAGTGGGTTGTTGGCTTTCTAGAACTGCTGAAAAGAGGTTAAGTGCTGTTAAAAGAGACCTGGTAAAAGTTAGCATCAGTTTGCAGTTATAGTGGGTCTTTCTACTAAGAGCTACATTATACAGAGTAAAGCTGATGGCCTGGTACAAAAGAGAACATGAACCCTTCTATGATCAGCCTTAAAGAGCCATTTAGGGAGAAGAGCTCTGAACTCTTCACATTTTTCCCTCCACACACTTGGAAAATAGATTACAACCTAAGAGGAAAGTTGGTAAAGTTTCTTCTCACTGCACACAGAAGATGTTGACAAGAAGTATTCATCAGACAACCCTGTGCTGGAATAACTGCACACATGGAAAACTTACACTGCCACATTTTGGTTTGTTAACTGTGCTGTCAATGGTGTCTACAAAGACATGCACACCTTTGAATCCTTCCCCACTTTCTGTCAGGATTAGCTACTCCCTGTTCAACCCTGTTCACCCCATTCAAAGTGTGGTTGAGCTCTGTCCCACTGCCTGTCATTGCCTCCCACCTCCATTCAAACCATCCCACCCCAATATCCCTGTCCACCAACAGAATCTTTCCGTCCCCATCTTCAAAGCCTGTCTCAGTTCACTGTTTCCCTGAGTGACCCTTCACCCGTATTTACAAACCAGTCTCACCATTTTCTCCCTTTTTCTACCAAATGTCTCCATTCTTATTAAGTGCCTATGTCCACACAGCCCCATATCACCTTCCTTTTACCTTATAACCCATCCTGTTATCTCACCTATAGAAATCTGTAAAGAAATTACTGTCTGGTAAGCAGAAAGCCTCATCTACTAAAGTGACCACTTCACTATATATGAAACACACATACAGCTAAATACTACAAAATAATCTATTATTACTGCCACTTTGTTCTCCTTCCTCTCTCTCATACTCTGATTCTTTGTCTTCCTCCCTCACACTTCTGTGCGATGAAAAGTTTTTGTATGGGTACGAAATAAGGCAAATAAGAAATCAGAGCTCAACACAAATTAGTTGCAATGAACAGTAAGATAGTCTCTCCCCAAGGCAGGAGACTCTCAAAGTCTATACAAGAACTTCCAGTGTTTGGAGGCAACGGAGTGGCTTTGAAACTCATAATAACCTTGAGATTTAATGTGTCCCTGGCACTGGAACTTCCAGGGAATGGTTGATGGAAGCCTTAATGTTCTCTGTGTTAATATTATTCTTGTTGAATTTGACCTATCATATTCACAGAGTTAGTGAAGACATTGAGTGAATTCTTCACAGGGAACCATAACTCCTGGGCTGCTCTAGTGCAATGTAGTTTTAATGAGAAAAATACTGCTCCAGCTCTAAAGGGTTTAGAGTCCAGTTGCTAGATAGCATGTTGTTGTATCATTCTATCTCCAGTTTTCCTTTTTGTCCACTGATGACTTGTCATGAAATATAAGAAGACTATTTTACTGTATGTACTGTAGACCATTATAACTAACTAAAGCTAATCAGTTATTCAACATCAGTTTAGCTGACAGGTTCTGTGATTAAATCCTTATTTTCCTCAGTTTCTCTCAGAAGCATTTGTAAAGCAGTGTCTTTGTGCCAGGCAACTTATTCTGTGCCATAGCCTTGACTGCACTTTCAGAAGGAATCAAGGCTTATTGAATGCAATGAGGGGCCTGATATCTGATGATCCAAGGTGGAAAAACATAGTATTTAGCATAAATTTTAAGAAAAAAGATAAAACAAACCCAAAATAATAAAAGAGTAGTCACTTTTATCTTTGCTTTTCCTTTTTACCTGTAGTAATAGCTGAGAAACTGCTTTTAATGTTCATCTTGCTAATGGTAAAATTGACAGAATGAGTAATTGAATGAATGAAGCACAAAAGGCCAAAAACAGAGTAGTTACAGAATATCTCGATGAAGAATTAACTGAGAAAGTATATTAAAGTCTGACTTACTTTAATAAACTAGTTACACTGAAAAAAATTGTCATTCATCTGAGATAGTGTCCCTCTTCTGAGGCATCAAACAGAAGTGCTCAAGAACTACATGCACCTCAAAATTAAGATTCATTCTTCAGCATCATCTTGTTTCTGCATTGTTATGGGTGAGATCAACCTCCAATTTATACGCATAACTGAATTTTGGCTGCTTTTCACATTTTCTGTCAAGGTTACTGTACGAAGGCTGTGAAGTCACATCAACTTTATCAAGTTCTTGCTAGTAGTTTCTGTAAACTATGGAAACCAACCAAAGCTCAGTTTCAGCCTCATAACTGTGTTTAGCAATTAATCTCAGCTCTGTGGTTCTGTTCTCATCACTGGGAATGCTGCAAGCATTTGGGTCATTATCAGGCAGAGCTTCAAACAGCCTAGCACAAAGCAGCATCTCACTAAAAGCATTCACTTTCTTGGTCTCTTCCTCCACATGACTGGAAGAATATACCTTTTTCAGGCTGCCACTTCACTGCTCATATACATTGCTACCTTCTGTAATATTCAATCTTCATAATGCCACGCACTCATTACCACTGGCAATAAATTCTCATGAAATAAATAATACAAACAGAACTTTCACTCTTCTTACAGGAACAGTTCACCTAATGAAGCCCTAGGAGGGTAGAGAGCTAGCAGTGAAGCTAATAAAAAGAAAAATTCATCTCAAATTCAGAAGTGATGAGAATGGTATTGCACGTTACACGTTACATAGAATCAGATGTTGCAAATGAAAGTGGAGCTAAAACAGGAAATGACAGTGTGGGTTTGTAACAAAAAAACTATCATCAGCAGAATAAGTGATGCTCTTTAGACTTCATTTTAAAGCACAGTTTTTCACCTCTGAATTTGAGCCACGCAGTAGGAGTTGCGACTGTCATGTGTAAATGATCAGTACAATGCGTAAGACTACACACTTAAAACAGACAGTGTTTCAAACAGGTATCAAATTTCACAGTAGCCAAATCATGCTGCCAACACTATTAGCTAAGTTTTGTTTAGAAGTTATACCTTTAATGATGACTAGAAGCAATTTGACAAAACTCAGAAAAAAAAAAGAGATGAAGTCTTAGCATCATTAAAAGTCATCAAAACAACATATTTTAAACATGACAAAATTTTTTTCCTATGGGCTACCTATCTCTGTTTAGATGAAGAGAGTCTGTGGTGCCTCCACTGTACATTTGACAAAGTAATTTCAAACTAAGGTAGATAGTTTGCTTTCAGTCTTGGGGTGGGTGTTAAATATTTAATTCTTTACTTGCATGTGCAAATTTATGTATATGACTATATAGGTACATAGAGCGTGTATATGTCTGTGTCTAAGTGTGGGCCAGGCAGGTCAGTACACTGCAGAGTCTTTCCTTACAATCAACAAACAATTAATTTAAGAGCATGATTACAATTCTTGAAAACACAGTGACAGGTTATATGCTTATAATGAGGAAGCAAAAGTGTCAGATGACCTCACAATTCACAGAACCAGGGCAGTGACATTTACAGCCATCTCTGGACTCTACTACCTTTTAATGACAAACAATATAGAAGACTATTTATTAATAACTGAATAAAGAGAAATGGCAAAAGAAAACAAGAATTTTCAGTTTGCTAGAAAAGCTCCTCTGTCATAAGATGGATCAGTCAAACATAAACCCCTTCTCTCACTTTACCAGCATGACAACTGATTGTTTAGGGTGAGCTGCTGTAAAGAAACAGCTCACAGGAGAGACTATATAGAGGAAATGCCTATCACTGCAGCTTTGTTAAGTGTGTCAATAAAAAAAGATCAAAACCACCTGGGATTCTGGGACTGTCAGACTGAAAGCAAGTAATACCACAGGCAAACAAAGGCGTCCTAGACTTGAGAACTATCTTAATGCCATCAAGAGTTACGGTCTCCTGTCAAAGGGATTTTCCAGGAAATATGTTAATGTCTATGAAACACAGGCTAATTGTAGGCTATGTTCCAGAAGTATTCAGCGTGGAACAAAGTGCAATGAAATGGCCTTCCCCTTCACAGGTCACTGCAGCATCCCATTGCATTCTTTTCACAATGAATAAACTTGTATTTAAAAGTTTGTAGGGGATTTAATTTACAAACACTGGCCGCTACCAGAAAAACAATGCTTCCATCAGAACAGCAAAGCTGTTAACTCCTCTGGTACCTTCACCACAGAAGGTAAAAAGCACTGCAGGATTTTAGCAGATTAGAGTTCAGTTTTATAACCCATTCTGTAAATGCCTATGGAGATTTGGTAGAATTCAGGGTTTTGCTTTTAAAGCAACCGACATTCTCAAGTTGTGAAAATAACCTGAAGAAATAACTTCTTTTTTCCTCTCTCTGACAGTCCCAGTATGTTCTGTTACTCAGATTTTACAAAGACAGGCACATCCACAATGAACTTGGGGGCTATTTTGAAGGAAATAGAAAAGCTACGGAGTAAGACAGAGCCAGCTCATATGTAAACAAGTTGGAACTGCAGGCAGCTGCGCTGTTAAAAATAAAATTACATTCCCCACTGTCTTCTCACTTATCAGTATTGACAGAAGATTGTCCTGACTTCTCATAAATAGCATCGAAAAGGACAAATCACATTGGGTGTCAGATTTGCCAGGATGGCTTTGGTTGGTAGCTTACCACAAAGAAACAGAGGGTTATCTCCATTCCACATGGTGGGGAGAAACAATGCTCAGTCCAAGGGGTGGGAGCTCTATCTTATAGGCTAAAGTCTCATTTAATCCTCATTTTTTAAAGTCTGGTTTAGATTTAGGAATCTCTACATAAGATTTGTTTACATCAAAGCAGAAAGGACAAATATCAGCAAGCATTTCTCAAATGCATAATCCAAAATCAAATACTACATAGAATGAGAAATACTTAAAAACAAAATCACTTTCCTGTTGATCCCTGCTTTATAGCTACGCTTAAGAGCCACATGCTGTTTTGTGTCCAGACAGAAGGATGCTGTAGAGAATGATAGCAGTGTTGGGGTAAAGAAAAAAAAAAGAAGAAAGAAAAAAAAATTAGCAGGAAAAAACCCAAAACTAATGTCCTGACACATAGACACCTATCAATGAAATATCATCTTGCAACTGTGGGAGCAGATTTTGGCCCTGTAGCTGATGAATCCTTTGGTAATAAAGAAGCTTCACTGGATGTGGGAATTTACTCTCACTCTGAAGGTCTGGAGTGAAAATTTTTGGTGTGCACTACACTTCTATGTAAAAAATCAAACAATGGAATAACTTGAGGCATGGTATGCCTGCCAGTGCATATGCAGCAGTCTGATGTGTGATGATCAGTAACAGTGGGAGGTCCATGAATGGGAGGAGGAAGACACCCTGGTGTCAGCTGAGACTCCCATTGGATGAGGACAGGGAGCAGATAGCAGTCACAAGCAGATAGGGGAAAGGCTTGGGCTGGATGAATGATGGAACTGGACTACAAATGTGAGAAACTTTTGATCACTGTGCTATGCACAAATTTAGTGATGCAGTGGGAGGAAGGGTCTAAGCATATGGGGATGAGATAAACACAATTTTTAATTCCGTGGGCCTGGCAGGCCTTATGTGGCCTGTCTGATTTGCATTTAAAGGTACTTTAGCCTGAAGACACATGGTGGACTTTACAGTGAGTATTTCATATAGAAGTCAAAGAAGGGGAAAAAATACCCTCTACAGATTACAGGCTTCCTGGCTGCTAAAGACTCAACAGCTGACTCTAGGAAGTCACAAACCTCCACCTGAAGCTGAATTTCCCTCCTTAGCTAGCATGCATAATACCAAATCTTCACATTCCTGTAAAAACTCTAAATTCAAAAATCAACCCTTTCGAGAAGTATTAAAGATATAATACCCTAAATGCTAATAAAAATTATCCTTCCTTATAGTCTAGATGATCAAACTTACCGGAAAGCAAAATATCCACTCCCTTTTTTCAAACAAGTCATAGTATTGCTTTTCTCCCTAATTCTTCCATGTTCCTATTTACAGTTTTTATTTCTGTCCTTTTCCCATGGTGCAGTATGAATGCTAATTTATTAAAAGTACTTAACTACATACATATAATTTTCCTGCGACATACATACATATATGTTTTGTCCTGCTTGAGACACAACACCCCTTCTGGTATGTTCTGTCCTTGGGAAAACCATGAATTCCTGCTTTCTGAGCAGAGAGATCCATGATGAACTGATTATATGTAGTACTTCTCAGCAGTCAGCTTTGGTCCTCACTGTTGGACTTTCCTCAATAGAAGGGTGAATTTGCAAGGACACAAGAGGAGGTTACAGTATAATTAGCTAGATGATAATATGGAGCGAAGAGTTTCCTTTTCAATAATCTCAGATCCTACATTCTCACTTCTCATTAAATAAAGTAGGTAGGAGTATCATAGACAAGGCAGAAACTGAACCTTACAGTAACATGAGATAAGCAGATTGGGGTAGTCCCTATTCAATTGTGCAGTGTGTGTGTATATACTAAACTGTCACAGTGGCTCAAAGCCTCTATATTCCAAAGGAAACCTTTGCATTTGGACAATTCTCACCAAGAAAAAAAAAAAAAAGGTAAAAGATATGTTAGTACAAGAATTTGAAGAAAAAATACTGACTTTTCATTAAAGCTCCTTTCCTGACCTCTGTATTGAAACCCTTTGCCTTTCAACTTTGAAAAATCAGATACCACTAAGGAATCATTGGTTTGAGCTCCTCAAAGGTGGGGAGAAGAAATCCATCAAACTTTACCAGTTTCCCAATCTGTTTTCCAAAGAAAATGGTTCTGACATAAAATGTTGGAGAGGACATTCTCTTGGTTATCAGGTAGAAATACAGCACTCCATTTCAGGCTAGAAGTCCATTAATTAATCAGGGGCTGAAATATATCTCCTACAAGGGGAAGCTGGGAGAACTGCATTTGATTAGCCTTTTGGAGAGAAGTTATCTTTTTAATAAGGAGATCTTATTGCTTTCTTTAGGTACTGAATGCAAGAGTCCAGTGAAGTCATAACCAGACTATTCCTTGAGGTGCGCTGTGACAGCCACATGAGACAACAGACATGAGTTGCTACTCAGAAAATTCTAACTAGATATCTAGGGAAGTGAATCTTACCATGAGGGTAGTCAAAGACTGGAACAGTTGTTCCAAGTTGTAAACTGCATATTGCAAAACATAACCAACTATGAGACTACATCTACTGTAAAATCAGCATCCATTTCTTTGCCCCTCTTCAGTAGGCTCTCTGCAAATTCTGGACTTGCCTCAAATAGGGGTAATTGAAAGCAACCTGGAAAATTCAGTGGTGATATCTACTGCAGCGCATGACATCAGTGCTAAAATATTTACAGTGACTTCTACAATTTCTGTTTATCACTTGTGTTGGAAATTAAGGTTTGGAAGGGATCCAGCACCTCCAAAAGGTCTATGTACCTGGAAACCAGTCTCCACACTTGCAACTTTCTATTATATCTTTCTCTGTCCATGAACGTACTCTTTAATACTTTGGAGTTTTCCTCGCCCTAATGGTACAAAAACATTCAAATCTGTCATGATCCAATGGGTAGAAGAAAACCTGCAGAAAGCAGAAATTCTGACAAGACCAGGAACTTCAGGTCCACCGAAGACAGCTATTCCTCTTCCAAAAAACAGATATGCAGCAGTTGTTTCTGATTACTAATGTTCTTGAATTTTATAAAGAGCCCATTCATATTTTAGAGTTGTTTCAAAACTGCAGCAAGTGCCCTTTTCTAGGGCCCTAGATACACAAAGTCCAGGGGCTTATGGGTTGCCATTGCTTCAGTTCAAATCAACTGAGAATCACTTGGCATAGTTATCTTTCACAATACAATAAATTAAATAACAAAACAATAAATTCAATATACAACACAATAACTTTCGCCTACTGCAGGTAAAATCATAGTTTTTATTTGCCGTATTTCAATATGTTACAGCCCAGTACTTGGCTGTGTAAACATCACTGTTACTTCTGCCTGACTGCTTTGGGCTGACACATATCAGAAGATTTATCTGCCTCATCAGCACTTTCTAAACACCCAGGCAGCCCATTGAAATGGGGAGACATAACAGATGTGCCAACAGCTGCTGCCACAAGCATTTATCTGGACAACAGAACATAGAACTGTAGATCCAAATTCCTAACCAGTTACAATTCCATCTACAACTCTGTGAAGGCTATATTGGCATATTAATTAAAATAAAGTTGAAAATGTAATTACATTTGTGAGATTTACCTTCATGTAATTCAGTTTGTCTTTCAGACACAGTAAAGGCAAAATACTATGAAAAAGCTAAATTTAAAGTAGAACCTATAAAATTAGAAATTCTCAGAAAGCACTATTAAAAGTCTATCCAATCTGTGCTCATTTTTTATCTTAAGATACACACAAAATATCTATAAAATACACAAATTGGAATCACATACATGTGCCTATAAATCAAGAACATGAAGCAATAGGCAGTGACTTTCTAAACACGTTTTTATTTTCCTGGCACCAAAATGAGGTCTATGGGCACCATATCCATGCTGAGTTTCAGCTGTTCAAACTTCTGTTGCACATGGAAATGTCCTCCACCCCCAAACACATACTTGCATAGGTTGATAAAAATCATGAGATGAAATACAAAGCAAACTCATCATCTCCTTTCTTGATGCACAATACAGTTTCACCTGTATTCCTGCTCACCAAACCATGCCCTCCAGGAATGACTATCACATTCTCTTTGAAGAGATCCCTCATTAAATAAAAAAGCAAACTCCCAGAGAAAAGACCTTTCTGCTTTTTTTGATTTCTCCTCTGAAGGCCCAGCACGCATAATACCGAAACCTTGTTTAAAGTCCATTTTCTTGCAAAATGTTCCCTCTTGCTAGGGGGATTCAGCCCATGCTTCCTGTGCTCTAGGTTTTCCTGGGATACTGCACTTTAAAACAGTGATATTATAATAGCTGGTTAGCATGACTTAGACTATTTTTAAAAGAAAGTGTAAACTAAATTATTTTCTCCCATTTTTTGTCTATATAGCTAGATTCCATGTCTCCAAAAGAGACTACATGAACATCTGAGTAGAAGGCATATGAAAAATAGCACTAATAAAACCCTTAGAAACATTTTGACTGTAAAGCATATATAAAGATATGTGGGATAATAATATAAGAACTGTCTAAACAAAGAATTTCTCCTAACCAGAAGATTTATAATCCACAGATTTCCATAAATATGAAATGTATTGCCAGCACACTTCTCTTTCCTCACTGAGCAAAAAACACATACCATATGTTGAAATGTTGCTCAACAATAGTGTTGCTGAACTAAAGTCACTTTTCTTCATTTTCCCAGAATAACATAAGCCCTGACAACAAGGAAGAATTTTTATTACCTTCCAGGTGAAGTAAGGAGTAACCCTATGCTTGTTTTATGAAATCATGAAACAAAATGAGTATCACTGACTTGATATATTTTCCTCCTGTTCTAAAACACAATAAATGGTAATAACTTTGATAAATTTGCCCATGTCAGTTTTGTGTCTTTTTCTCTCCACTCTCTCATGATCCTCTGCAGTTGTGGACACAATTCAAATCCCTAAACTGGGATATTCATTACTTACGAGAGGTGAGATGACAGCCACTTCATTGGTTTTGAGTGTCAGAATTTTGTACATGACATACAGTAATACACTCAGAATCAACAAAAAACTGTGGCAGAAACTACCTTGACATTTCCTTCTATCTAAATGATCCACTGACTAGCAATAAAGAAGAGTGAGTTAATGACCAAAAAAGAGATGCTTTGCAATTAAAGGCTCCTGGGTTTTACTGCCAATTTTCTCGCTGATTGACTTGGCTAGTCTCTCAATACAACTGTCCTTAGCTGACCTGCTTGTAAATTCCTGTAGTAATACAGGACATCATAACACCAAAGAATCTCAGTAGAATGGTGTTAAGTTTAATTAATTTATACTTGAAAAGTGACTTCAATCCTTAAAAGACAAATGAAAAAGTGAAAAGAAAGGACTTCTTTTACAAATCCTTTGCTCATTTACAGTGTACAATTTGCCACAGTTAGGGAGAAATTCCATGTTTATTATTGTCTCTTTGTAAATTATAATCATATAAATTCAGAGGTATTTTAAAAATTAAAAAATTTAAAAATGCCAGTGAAATACATAATCTTATGCTGTTGTATACCAAATGCATGCTAACCATATTCTTTTTATTATTACACAGTGTTATTCAAAGAAATACAGCAAAAAATACTCCAGTGCCACTTTTCTCTTTTAACTGTAACCTCTTCCATTTTTAGTCAATAGTGACAGTCACTGGATCACAGGTCAAGTATTAGCATCTCAGAAATCCTTTTGAGCTAAAAGAAAAAAATTACAAGGAAGGGTTTTATAAGCCCCAATCACTGCAGTGCTTTCTCAGGTCCAACTGAAATAACTCTAATAATCTATTTACTTGTCCAGGAGTCTTCCTCACAAGCTCTTCAATTAATAGCTATAAAATATACTTTATTTGTTTTTCCCCTGGATTTGTGTGATACAACAGGTAGGAATGGAAAAAAAACACCCCAATCACCCCAAGACCTCATTAACCAGACTCTCCTAAGCAACCAAGACCACAGATTACAGGCACACGTATATCAGCTCACTTCTTTCATGACACTTAACAGCAGATGTTATATAATATTAAGAATTGCCACCAAAAATCAGGATAAAGTTGTCAGTAAATGTCTCTAAACCATGAAGCATTCACAATTCAGCCATGACCACTAGGCAGATTAGGATAGTCAGAAAATAAACATACTGTACGAAATCTGTCTCTTATGACAACAGACTGGGAGAGCTGAAGTTGTTCACCTTGGAAAAGACAAAGCTCCAGATAGATCTTAGAGTAGCTTTCAAGCACCTAAAGGGGGGATACAAGAGAGCTGGATAGGGACTTTTTACAAGAGCATGTCATGATACGACGCGGAGTAATAGCTTTAAAATTAAAGAGGGCATATTTAGATTAGATATTAGGAAGAAATTATTTACTACATGGGTGGTGAGACATTCAGAGAAGTTGTAGATGCTTCCTCCCTGGAAGGGTTCAAGGCCATGCTGGATGAGGCTTTGAGCAATCTCCTCTAAGGAAAGATGTCCTTGCCGATTGCAGGGCAGCTGGAAACAGATGATCTTTAAGGTCCCTTCCAACCCAAACCATTCTCTAACTCTAAGATGAAGTCTCAGCTTATCTAAGCTTACTCTGAGCTGTTTGATCAGCCCCTCCACCACAACAGCAGCTGCATAAGGTAAGGCATGTGGTGACAAGTATCTACTTTTCCACTGAAAATGTACATCACAGAAAGTCTGTTTTATTTCCTCTTACTATACCTGTTGGGTCTGACGACAATGGAAACACAACCTTGTCCACCATTTCAGCTCTTCTAAACTACAACATCCACATCTCTATTAGGATTCTTATTTCTCTTGAAGCCTTTTAAATTATGTCTGGTTGTTGCTGAATTAAAAATCTGCCTTTTATTTATTTGCTAAATGCTATTTTTTGATTCATCCTGAATTTTGAGAAGTTTAGGGGAAAAAATACTCCAATCACTGTAGGAAGCACAGGAGAAAAAAAAAAAACAAAACAAAAAAAAAAAAAAAAAAAAAAAAAAAAAAAAAAAAAAAAAAAAAACAAAACAAAACAAAAAAAAAACCAAACCAAACAAAAAAAACCCACAACTTTATACCCAGTCACAGGTATTACAGTGGTTCTTTACCTCCACATCACTGTCATCCTTCCTGAATATGGCTGGAATTTGGTTTGAGGGATACCTACCAAAACAAGTTTTCTTTCTCTTTCACCCCTTTACATTATTAAATAGAAAATGTGACTTAGTAGCTTTGCAAAAAATTTCTCTCCTACATGTAAGGAATTTCTAGAAAACTCTTATCTAAGAAACATTTTCAATTTTGATGGTTATGTTCATCTTCTGCGTTAGCTTCATTGTATAGAAACACTTATCAGGTAACAAAACAGAAAAGCCTGACTACAGCAACTGACAGTGCCCTCGGTGTGTGCACAGAAGCTGTTTCCATAAAAGCTGCTTGTTCAGGTGCTAGCAATTGAGGACGAGCCCCAGTTGCATGGCCACAAGCTCCCAGAGGAGTGTTTGCAGACTATCACAGCTCTGGAGAGGGCTGTTACAGACTCTGAGCTCAGTAATACTCACGTATAAAAGACCCTAAATATGTATTTACAAGATAGACAGATCTGTTTGTTTTACTTGTTAAATAATCCATGTGTTGAAAAGGCCTTAAACAGGAATTCACCAGGCAGGCAGATCTCTCCTGGGCTGTTACAGTAGCGGTCGGTTGTTCAGAAGGTCACTGGAGACCCCACTTTAGTGGCCTGTGAGGACGTAAATACTTATGGGTGTTCAAGTAATGTTGCCTCACTCAGACTACCAATCTGAATAAAATTCAGATTAGTTCCTTCTTTAGTTCTAAGGAAAAAATACCAATAAAATCCATCACTTCAAAAGTGTAATGACACAGAAATGGTAAATTTAAATTTGCTCCTGAGATGTCTGTCTTCCCTCATCACAAACGGATGAGTGTTACTGGAAGAGTGAATCCATGTGTTACTGTGGCATTGCATCTACTGTAATGCTCAGATATGAAATGAAGAGGATAAAATTTCCCCCTACATAGCTTTTAAGTGTCCAGTGAAAAGAGGTATACAAAAAGCCTTACTCATAGTGAATTCTGAAAGATTTCTAGCTTTTCTCTCTCCAAGGCTCATTTTCAGTTGTTTGTGAAAACAGCTGATAGCATCTGATCCAGAAATGCTCAGGTCAACAGGAAACCTTAGCAATTTCAGCAGGTTTGGATCAGGCCAGTGGTAACTTGAAGAACTAATCTAAATTTAGAGTTAACAGATTTATGAGTGCAAATACTTTTCAAAACATTTAAATAAATGGCTGTGCATAACCATAAATTAACACTTACATTCATCATGCATACACACACATTTATTTCCTTATTTGGATGGAAAAATCTGTCCCTTGGGTCTACAAATCAGAACACAATCTTGTGAGTAATAATTTTTGCCCAGAGGTATTAAACAACCCTCAGAGCACTATGGGTTGCTCTTCTCAGGAGGAGGTACTGATGATATAGTAAAGCAACTTGCATATGAATATTCTAATTTCCAGAAGTCCTATTTTCAACAACATAGGAGGACTACAAATAGCATGTGTGCAGCTTCTAGATCATACTCCAAGAGGGAAAAAAAAAAATCTCACATGACTTGTTTTCAAAATACTGTGATCTTTCATGGCTACTGTTTCCTGCAAGAACTCTTATCCTTTCATTGCCTGGACACAAAAGGTTCCATAAAAAATGACCACAGAAAGATTTCACCTCCACATGACCCATGTGGCTGTCAGTTTGTTTAGTGATATGCACAAACTTCCTGAACAAAAAAGTAAAATAAAGCACTCAATGGTTTCTAAGACCTTAAGTGAACAGCATCAGAGTATCTCATAATTTCACAGAGGGTCCACTCTACCCTTAGCAACCTCTTCCAGGTACTGGTCTTAATACTGTCTCAATCCGTGAGCACTAGCATTGGCATGCGTTAAAACTGAAGTCATCAGACACAAGCAGTCTCACACAATGGCTGCCATTCTCCATTTTTCACTCTGAAAATGTTAATCTCGGAATGGTGAACTGTAGATGTGGTTTTCCAGTCTTCTGTGAGCTATGTCATTGTACTGAAACAACCACCTGTGCCTAAAAACAATCAGAACTGGAAAGTCTTTTAGGCAATTATTCTGGTGTCCTTTGCACATCCACATCAAGTAACATCCAACTTCCCTATGAAAAATCCCCTCAGTTCTGAGAGAAAATTTCAGCCTAGTTTTCCTCATATATGCAACAACAACAGCAATCTCAACCCACTGCTATTTCTTGTCAAGGATATCTGCTTTTGTTTTGTGCATGAAGCATTCAGCTGCAAATAAGAATCTTTTCGTATCTGAGATATATAAGCTTTTAAGAGCTGTAATCCCCAGCAGAAAGCAATCACTTTGCAATTCGCTTTTGCTCAAAAGTTACATCAGTACATGCATGGTATGAAGGTCTCTGCTCTTGGATAAGGAACTGTTGACTAAAACTACCAACTTGTGCCTGCTTGTAACATCTTGCTTCCTTCTTCCTCTCTCATTGAAAGGCATTCTCCTTAAACTGAATACGTAGGACATATTCAGACATCAGTGATGTTTTTTTTGGACTGGCTTTGTCTTTACAACATTCTTTCAGATTTCTTTCTTACCTATTTTTCAACTGTTCTACTATTTAAGTGACTGTCCCCTTAATCTCTGTGTTACTGCTAATGTTCCAAACCAAGTATATAATGTTTTTGTCTCCTGGTTTAGACATGTTGTTTAATAAGTCCACATCCATTACCTTACTGTTCCTTTCTAGCACCAGTATCCTCTATTCTTCTTTCAAGGACAAATTTTAAAGCTGTGCTTAACATCAGATTTACTAGGGATGCTTTTAGTCCTTCCACCTCATTGTTACCAGCAACTGTGACGTATACTCTAAAATTACATGAGGTAGTTTCAGCAGCACCAACCATAATGCTGCTGCTTCCTTTGAAAATGCCCACAAAATCAGTCTTGAGGAGAAAAGACAAGGCAGAAAGAACTGTGCCTCGACAGTACCACTTACAGAGACTTTCTGCTGTGCTTTTTGCAACTGGACTTGCCTATCTCGCATCGGCCTTATCAGCCATCAGCGCGCTTGCAGCAAACGTGGGTAGAGCCCTCCCAAATCTTTGTTTGCCATAATGATGATGAATTTCAGCAGCACAATAGCCACTTACATCTAGGTTTGTCCTGATATCTTTGGCTCTCTATCAGTGATACTGACTGCAAGTCCATTTCAGCATTTACAAATGAGTCAATTTCTTCTTCTTAAAAGTCATGAGTTTCTGGCTATGCCAGAATTGCAAATCTTTTGATCTCTTTCTGCCAGCACTGACTGATGCTGTCTCTGCCTCTGTCCCAATTGTGTATAAACAATTCAGATTCCTTTTAGGGCATTTTTTGCAGCAGCAACATAAGGATCCTCAAGTTGACTATCAGCAATCCCCCCACTTCATCATCTTCCCAGGCATTTACTTAAAGTATGGTACTGTATGGTGCCTAATGAGCCTCCCTGGGAGTTCACCCTTCCAAGACAATTGGTTCATACTTGAGTTCATTGCACTGTGACAATCTGAGCACAACCCACTGGACTTTTCTAGCTTACAAACGGAGTAGAAGGGTCTTGTAAGTGACTAATCCTATCAAATCAACTGCAAATATAAGTCCATATGCCCACTACTGGTTATTGTATGTGAGTCTCCTGTTGGTTTCTTCTGATGGTAACTCAGGTACTTAAAGACTATAGCACATATTTGTAAGAAAGTTCCAAACTGATGAGAATTTTTTAGAATATTCATTTTCTTGGAAACTATTCTTGTTTACAGCACCTCAGTTTCTAGTTATCTTATTTCCTTACTTCCTAATTTGGCTGAATATTTTGCATTTGTGTCTCAGAACTGATGCAGTCTTCATTTACAAACCATTTCTAGGACATAATGAGGTGTTGAACTGTGGAGTCCAGCAACAGCTTGATTACAAAATGCCTGTCTGGAAATTCAGCTAAACCTTGGGAAAGTGCATTGGGAGTATCTCAGAGCAGATAAGACTCAATCCAGTCTGCAGACATCTGCTGCCACAGTATCTCCAAGCTGCCTGCAGTTGACAAGATTTGTAGGTTTCTGTGTACTCCCTAGCCCAGATGGAGTTTCACTTTATCAATCCCTTTGTTTCTTCTGTTCATATTTGTTAAATATGGACTAACCTTGCATTCCTGAGCTCCCTCATAATGAACATATTGTATTCTCTTAATTGTAATATCTCCTCCCATCCTTTAGCATGAAACCAGCCCCTGAGATGAATATTTACTCGCTGAACCTATATATTGTATCATGTTGCTTCAATAAATATCTCTGTTTGCCCCCCAAAACAGAAATCATGAAACTGACCGCTACATTTTACTAGTTCTTTTTCTGCTCACTATCTTGTTTCAATTCCTTTCTGAAATCTCCAGGTTTGTCTTTTAATCCATTTCAAAATTATTGAGTTTGCCATGGAGACCTTTGAGCATCTTATCTGCATCCTTTAGTACAATGGGAATGCTAATTCAGATTTTGGAAATTGAACCACACTCCTGACACCAGACAGGTTTTTTGCTGTGTGATTAGCTAAAGTTCACAGTAGAGAGAAAGAACAAACAAACAAACAAAAAACCAAACCAAAACAAAAAACCCAAACAAACAAAACAAAGATTGAATCAAGGAGCGCTTATATACTCCTCCTTCTACATAAAGCTCAGTAAATAACAATAAGCCTCTTTCCCCTGAACAAAAGAGAAATCAAATAGTGCGAGATAGAAAACACTTGGTGCTTCTTTCATCCAGTGTACAGACCACAGGGTGGAAGGAGCAGAGCTTCTGCACCCTCTGTTCTTGCTGCTTTCACCCTTAGATGGTGGATGGACAGTGATGATTTTATAAGTTGTTGTCTTCCCAAGTGCTTAGCATTTTTTCCTTTCCTGACGCTACTGCCACAGCAGAGCAACTTGTGCAGCTGTGCTGGAAATTAGATCAGGCAGCTGCAATAGGTTAAAAACAACCCTGCTAAAAATCTATTAAAAAAAAATATTGGATTACATCCCACATCTCTTTCAGTAAGTAACGTTGTCATAATTGAGGGGCCAGTCCTCTACAGGAACTGAGTGGCCACAGCAGGGTACACCTAAGCCAATACAGGTGTAAGGACTATGACAGTGTTGGACCATAGCCTCTGCTCCACTCACTGTCCTTCTGCTTCTCCTTAGGCTTGGCAACAGGAGTTAGGAAGTTCCTTTTGACTCCAAGACTTTTTTTTGGATGGAGATATTATCACTGAGAAGAATGCTTTCATTTTTTCCAGCTCCTTAGTTATGGCAACTATCTTAATCATGCCTTATTAAGCCTGAAATAGCAGATAATACAACCTATGAGTAAGCTAAACCATAATATTACCATACATGCTTAAATTTTGGGAAAGTATTTCATGTTTACAGCTCTGTTAATTAAAGGGTCTGAGATGTTCTTGTTTATCCTACAATATTTTCATATTTAGTAGAAAGTATCCTTCTCAAAGGAGTCTAGGCAGTTCCTTTTCTATTTAAATTTCACTCAAAACATTATTTCAGTCACTCAGTGAATTTGCCTTGAGCAACTGAATCACAGCTGACAGCAAACTAATGACTGTGATGGTGTGATTAGTAGAGATTACAGGCAACTGAGAACCTGCCAAAGCATTTGCTGTAGTCACAATACTTGTGCCAGCCATTATTAGGGATTAATAACAGCCACAAAGAGGACTTGATTTCACCAGGTAGACCCTTTAAAAATTGTCACTGATATTCTGATTAAATGGTGAAAAGTACTTCTATTTAGCCATTTTTAAAAATATTCTTTCTAAATGCTTACATTACTAATTTTTATTTAAATATTACGAGAAAAATAGTTTCTACTACATTGAAGAAACAAGTACCGTGATCAAACACACTTGACAGAGAAATTTAATATTATATTACACATGGGGAGTCAAAATCAAACTTAAATTCTGAGACTCTTATGCTGTAAGATACCACAACAAACCCAACTGGGAAGAAATAATGATTTCACTAATCCCTAGCAATGACTTTTTGAGGAGTTCAAATACAAGTTTGCTTGTTCTGATAAGATTTACTAAGTAGATGTTATTTGATTTTTCTGCTTCCTGGGAGAAGAACTGCAGATTCCCCAGGCTGCTACACGAACAAAGGGCTGAACTTGCAGTTGAGCATCTTAGCTGCTAAAGACAATAAAAGTGAACTCACTGCATATTTGCCAAAGCTTTTGCCATTCATTTAATCTCCAAATGTCATCCAGTTATATGAAACCTTTAAAAAGGTTTCTTAAGGTAGAGCAAACAGGAGGATAGGATGTTTTTAATCTTGTGTTAAAGATTATTTAATTATTTATAACCACTCTTATTTAAAATACAGTAACCTGAGCTTATGCAAAGACCCATCCCTGTTTAATAATAAAAAGAACCATCTGTTTCTCATGCCTGTGCCTATAAATATTTTGTTGCTGGATGATAGTGGAAAACATGAAAAGCTAATGACTGACTGAGAGTCAGACTATTTAGATGTTAAAATTAAAATCTAATGAAGAGCAACATCACTAATCACACGTTATCATTTTAGGAAGCCTCACATAATGATTTTCCAATGACTCAGAAACACATCCACCCGTGTCACTGGAGAATGCAATACATTAACAGCAAAGGGTGACTTGTGGTAGTGAACAAAATGTCTTACAAATGCAATACTTACAGTGTCAAATATCAAAGAGCAACTAATAGAAATTATATTACTTTTCAAACTTGAAGTGCAATCTCACAAACATTCAAGCATGCACCCACATACCTGAAAGACTGATCTCTAAGGCATAAGATATAAGGCTAATTGATTCTTAAAGTTAGAGGCCAGAGGAAAGCAGTTAAAATTCCAGTGACTATTTTTAATTGTGGAAAGGCTTGCTTTAATCTGTTAAATCTGCTAAAACAAAGCATCGGAGTTGCAGTCTTCACTGCACAAAGAGGGAATATATTTAATAAGCCTTCTAGCCTGGTATGTAGTCACTCACTGCAGAATTCTGCTTTCATATTTCACATGTTTAGCCTAACCCCAGTAAATCCTGTGACATTACACAGATATAACATAAAATAGTCTCTGGTGCCAATTTTTTAAGAAGTATTCCCACTCCTCTTTTTCTCAGAGGAGCCTGCTATCAGCTGCATAAATGCCATATCTGTAATAACAGAAAGAGAGGCTGAAGTGTGCCAGTGATCTTACCTCATACTCAAAGTCCTCTGCTCTATCTGCATCAGCAGGCAGGCCGGAGAGATACTCATTACCTTCATAAAATTCATGCTCCACCGGGTGAAGAGAATGGCAGCTGTATGGAACAAAGCAGTACAACAACAGTAGATGAGACAATAGGGGTTTTTTAAAATTAAAACATGATAACCGCCCCCCCCTCCATTTCTTTGCAGTTTTCTCATCTCAGGACTGCTACTTTGAATGACCTGACAGCCTGAAAGGAACTGTACCAAGAAGAAGCACTGGCTGTTGTCTTTTCAAAAGCTAAAGCTCTGCCTGAGTTCATTTTTCTGAGTTCCATCTTTTTTCAGATTTTACACAGGGTGATTTCTTAAAAGGGTCTGGTTTGGGCCAAACTGCTTAATTGTGACAATCTGGGACTCCTTACACTCATAAAGGTATCAAACTCCAGATTCACATGCTGAATCAATGGCTGGGGGCCACTTACTAATTATCTGGTCATAGTCTTGAATATCCATGATCTACAACCCATACCAGGCTCACAAACTGCTCAAGAATTCACATAAAACAACTTGCATTATCCTCTTCTATTAAAGTGGTAACTTGAGCAACCTATTGGTAAACGGCACTGTTAAATGGGTTTGGCACACAAAGAATGAGGTCTTTACAACAGCTTTAGACCCAAGGCTGGATCCCAGCTATGTAGCACCAAGAGTGGATCTATCGTAGCAGAGGTAGAAAACTCTTCCCCATGCTGAGGGCCTGGGAACTTCAATCACAGTAGCCTGCAGTTTAGAAATACCCAGTAACAACTCAAAACCACACATAACATGTTCCCTGCTGTGAAACTCAATCCATTTACCTATAATTTCTAAAAATGGACCTATATCAAAATCAAAAGTGATGTTAGCATCAATTCTGCAGAGACGCACACCATGATAGCAAGTCAGTGAAAAAACTCTAGGGCTGTCATAGTTTTGCTGGCTACAGACAGGGGGTCTGTAGGATCATCTAGGACACCCACTAGATGACGTTACTCCTGAGGTGAAGTCAAAAGTGGAAAAACCCTACATCCTACTTATGTATAAGCACCACCTGCTGCTGTTTACATCCAATTCAGTTCCAAAGAATTAAACTGATGGATACTTTAATTCATATAATTTGCCATGACAGGTGAAACTGTACTTTTTGATTTCTACATTTTTGGAATTGTTTTGATAAGGGGACCTTCATATTAAACAAATTGTTTCCTTGATTTTTTTGTAAGAAATTTGGAAGAATAGAAAACAAGCTCTTTATAGGTTTGAATAAGCCTTTTTAGTATTTCGGAGCAAAGAAGAGTTTTTCTTCTTAACTAACTTAGCTTAGGATGAACAAACACATGAACATAAAGCTAACATGGCCAAGATTCCTTTCTGTAGCTCTAATCCACAAACAGAGTTTAGGAAAGCTGTCACTGAAGCCCGAATTGGACAGTGTTTATCAAAGGCATTCGTAATTTATTTAAAGTGTTCGTAGCACTTTTTCCAAGTGAAGGTTACAACCTTATCACTGTAATGCCTCAATCCCATAGGTAAATAGCAGAAGAAAATAGGTATACCTGTCTGATAGTAGAAAAGGGCAGATATCAGGAACTGGTGGTGTGGAAGGCCTTAGTTTGGCCAAAGCCATAATGTGCTCAAAAGTGATGTCAGTCTGAGTGCTGGCATCAATAAGCCGAACATCCTGAGAGCTACTATGAGCTTTGCTAACTGGGGCTCGTCGTAAAACCTGAACCACAATTGGCTCCTTGGCATTGCGAAAAGCTTCCACTGCTTCTTCGTGAGTGGCCTTAGAGAGGTCCTTCCCATTGACCTAGAGAAAACAGGAAAATCAAGCAAAGGTTAGAGAAAAGGCAGCATAAAAACATGGATGTTAAATACAGGGGGATGAAATATTTGTGTAGTATATCCAGCCACCTGATGACATTGACTGGACTACATTTTGGTATCCAAGCAAGAGGGAAGATACAGCTGCGGGGGGGGGGGGAATACATTTAATCTTGGCTAGAAATTAGAAATTGTTAGAACTCTTCCGATAGCTCCCTCACCCAATTAAATACAAACACAGCAAAGAAACTACAATATTTAGAAAGTAATGTAAAATTCTCTCATGCAAATAAAAAAGGAGTGCCTTTAATTTTGAATTTCAGCATTTTCTCTGGCATGTAATTGTTGTAAAGGATTTTAAGCACAGCATTGTAATTAATGCAGGTATCAATAAATGTCTGTGATGTCTAAAAAGAAACAAGGTCAATTTTCAATGTTTTATCATTTATCTGCTATGGCTATTATACAACCATTAAGACCAAAGACAGTAAGACTTGACTGACATAGTCAGCTGCTGCTCTTTTAAGGAAAGAGAAATCTAAAACAAATTAACTGAATAAATAATTCGCCAAGAACAGGAAAATAATAAATTATGCTGCAAACGCAGCATAGCTTGGCAAAACTAAAAGACTATGCCAACATTTCTCTCTGCAACAAGCAAAGCAAAATATTCCTTCCAGTCTTGATGAGGTTTTAGGTACGGATTACACTAGATTCAAATGAATTCAAGTGTCTAGGTCAAGATTCTCAAGTATCAGCCCACTGCAAAATGTGAGGCTATTTTGTCAATGCCAGTAAGCAGCTAAACCCTTGGGCACAGGGTTGTGCAACATGCTTACACAGAAAATACTATTCCACTATTTCCAGAGCAGTGGAATCACTGTTGACTGTTGTGAGCCACTGTGGAAACAAGGTGATCCTGTGCTGGGGTAGAAAGGCAGGTTTCTCCAGTAAGAATTGTGAATATCTGCAGGCACCAAAACCTGATAAAAAATTATATTCCTAGGAAAATCTCTACACTGGTAGTAAATCAGAAATAAGATTCTACTGCAATTAACTGTGTTGTATAGATATGGAGTCATAAGACTGAACTAAAACTAAACACTCTCCTGAAATGGTACAGACCACATAACTGACCTTTCCCCAATATTTGCAAATACTGGTTGAAACAAAAATTTATTTGCCATACCATTCGTTCATTCAAGAAATTCTTCAAACTTCCTTGTCAAAAAAGGAAAAAAGAAAAATGCAAACAAGAACAATGTTAGCAAACTTAAAAGAGCCTCAGTAACTCAGCAGCCTTCAGTAACATTTTGAGCCAGTCTTGTCTTTTTACGTGCATGGCTATGATACTGTTGACCATTAATTACACACACACACACACACACACACACACACACACACACACACACACATATATATATATATATATCAAGTCCATACATTTTCAGAGTATGTGCTCAAATATAAGGTAGAATCATCTTTCTGGTGACATAACTTCCAAAGAACTAGCACTTTCATGCCCACATTACTCATGAGGGCATGCAAGATAACCACACTGTAGTGCAGCCACTAATGCAAAGATCAGCTGATCTTTCTAGATAGATCTGGTGCTGTATGTGGTGATGAGAAGGTTAGAAGTTTTTGACAGATTTCTACACATAAGAAAGCTCAAAACTCCTCGTGCTGAGATGCTGCCTGGGATACACAGACGTACCATACCACTGCAGCCTAGACAGTGATCAGGTAATACAAACAGCAGCTTGCTTGGTCACCTAAGTCCAATGTTTATCTATGATTTCTCTGATGATTGAAGCAAAAAAAATTAAGATTTAATGAAATAATCTTATTGTTTAAATTATCATCCATCACATTATAACCTTGGGTTACATTAATCTAAATTACATGGAAAAATATCAGTGATATTTAAGAGGAAGAACCAGAGCAGCCAAAGAACAAGTTACATCATAAAAAAATCCAAATAAATTTACCCAAGGAGAGAACTTCTGCAAACCCTTTCCAATAACACAAGTTATGCTACCAGGATGTTCAGAGTCAGCCCCATCTATTAGAGGCAATTAGAGATAAAGCTTCAAGTCTGAGTCTTCTAGTCACTCTTCAGTTCCAGTTTCTGCTTCATTCCTGTTTCTAACTCAGATCCTATCAAGGACACAATTTTTCTGTTTCTGTGGGTTTTTTTAACAAGAGTGTCCTATTGACTCTCTGAGGAACTCTCATTCCTAAGGCCCTAAGAGGAGAAAAATTACTTTCCTAACTCTCAAAACCCATTTGATACTTTTTAAGCTTCAGATAACTATATGGTGTTTCTTCTAGAATTAATGCTTGGAATAAATACCACATAGCACTTTACCAATTTTTCCCCCTATTCAAGTATAAAACACAATCCTTCTGTATCCCAGCTGAACCACATGGATTTTGGCACAAGCTGACCGTTTTATCACAGATCCACATCATCAAATCAAAAAGATATTTGGATAGCATACAAAATACATTATTAGATTTTTTTTTTTGAGAACCAGAAGCTCTGTTTATTCACATCAGTCAATACTTATCACTTATTCTGAGGAAACAGACATAAATTCACAACAATGCCATTTACATGTAAATTTTATTTCAAAAGAATAATAATATTTTAAAATCACATGAATGTAAAAAACCACGAAAGATACACATTTTCATTTATCCTGGGAGCCTGTGACTGACCTCTATTTTCATTTAAATGCCTATTTAAGACTTAAAAAACATTCCATTCTTTATGTTGGTTTCTTATGAAATACAAGCACATTGGACCCAATACTTGTTTAAATTGTCACTGGAAGTTGATCAGCACACTTTCTCAGTCTGCATAAAGGTCACATAATTTATGAGTACCTCTTTTCTCAGAAGAAAATCTATAGCTGAATTACTCTGTGTTGTCAGCTGTCCTGCCCACCTGGGACTGAGAAGAGAATTTTTAAAAAAACCAAAAGCCAGTACTACAGATGGGGTTGGAAGCTCTCTTCGTGCAGCATCTTTAAGGATTTTCTGCCTCCTGCATCATCCCCCAATTTAACACTCACACACAGTTACCCTGGGAGCCATAGCCAGCTGAGCACTTATTTACAGCAGGCCGTTTACAGGTTCTTAGTGGATGATTAAATAAATTCCTTGCCTTGGAAAGGTTACTTTCGGTGGAATCCAGGGTACTATTTTAAGTGGATAGACAAATCAGTCACTTTCAATAGTCAACATAAAGACATGGGAATACATTTGTTGTAGCAGATGGACTAATTAATCCACATGCAAGTTGTGAATGTTAAGTAAAGAATATATCTTTTCTAATGTAAACTGTCCTCCTGCCCTGTTTGATTAATCTTTTGTTTAATGAACACTCTCCCCATCCTCCAGCCGCCCTCCGCTGCTGTTGGACACAGTGCAAAGTCTGGACCACTTGTCAACATCTACCCCAATGCGACCAGTGGCCACTGCCTGGATCCCGGCCATCCCCTTCGGATCCTTGCTTTAAATCCAGACACATACAAAACTCCACCAGCATCAGAAAGAAAACAAGAAAATGGGCTTTGTTTTCCATGCAAAAAGCGACTGACTTTAGCCAACTGCCACTTCAAAGTATGTACTGCACCAGTGTACATACACTTATTCCCATTCACCCAGAGGTGAATAGAAGAGAAGGATGGACAGGTCTAAATAACAAAATAGTGAGTATAAAAAAACCGTAGCAACAACTGGTTGTTAGGTTATCATGTTATGAGTTCTGAAGAAAAGGTGAAAAAAATCAGTCCTTTGATGAAGACTGCTTCCAGGATTTAAGTGCCTGTGACTGAGAATTTAAACTGCCTTGTCAGTCTCCTAATACTTTCCTGCTCAGCATTTAACACTAGCCAGGATTTTTGAACCAAATGGGCTAGAAATGTTATGCTTCCTGTAGTCTTTTTTTGTTCCACGTTAAGAGAAAAGGGAAAAAAGGCGGGAGGGGGAAAGGAAGAAATATATATAGTCCTATGAACCATCACAAAAGGTATTCCATTAGCAGCTCATGAGATAACCTCCTATCCTCAGCAAATATCTGGCATATGCTAGTTGAAATTTAGGATCAATTCTGAAGTAAAATCCTTGGAAATGCTTTGTTTATTCAGCAGAGGCAAAGGGAAGCATAACGAGAGTGTTCTGCAAGAGCAGAGATGTCTAGACATAAGGCTTTCCTAGCAAAATGACAGAGATGCTGTTTGACATGATGATGGAGTTCACACAAGGCTCTCTGTCCTATGGGATTTCAATACCCATACAGAAGATGCCCCTGACCTGACAGGTGCTAAATCCACTCTCATCACAGCAGTCTCTTCACCTTCAATACCTCACCCTAAATACACCCAGGCTACCACACTCTGGGTGCATCCTTGGACATCAGACTGGCACAAAGATCAAACACTGTCCCTAAGCCTTGACCAGTCCTTCTTTAGGATGAGAATTTGAGCCCTCCCTAACTATAGGCAACAGAAAATAAAGAACAAAAACAAAGCCAAAAATCCCACCAAAAGTCCTCACAGACTTTTGGCACGCACAGACTCTAGAAAAACTTCCATTGCTGAGGAGCAACAGCTGTGAGGCTCTGTGGGCAGGACAGGGTGGCACAGCACATATGAGCTACCAGTGACACACATGCCAGAGAGGACACTGCTAGTCTTCTGCTAACACAAATATGATAGCTCATCTACGGAAAGGGCACTTGGCACACTGACCTTTTCAGTTACAGTTTTGTATTAAGCCACACTTCTTCAGAAGTTAATCGAAAGATAGCAAATTTAGCCGTTATCCAAGACCACTATCTCAGTCAGGGTTCATGCAAGTTCAGTAAAGAGGCAACTTTTACTATGCTGGTTAATGACATTTCCTCTTCTTCAGTCAGATGAGTGATACTTGTTCCAATTTGATCCTTTCCTGCCCTGACAGTGAAATCTTATCATCCCTCCTAAAACCTACACAAGCTGCTGAACATGCATGCAGGCTCTGGCTGCTTCCCTCAAGCTGAACCACAGGCTTGTAACGAGAATTACATCTCCATTACCTGTAGAGCTACAAAAACTGGGAAAATACAGAAATAGACCTATTTCCACAATGTAAAACCTCCTCTTAGAGGGGAATAACCCAGTGAGTTCTCAGCAATTTTGATAATTTTAAAAGCAGCTGTCAGAAGAAAAGCACCCTTCTTTCAACTGAGCTTAGGACAATGCTCCATTTTGTCAGAGATGTTCACCTCAGTCAGTGCACCTGTGGGCAGGTCTGACAGCTACAGCTCCCCTCTATGAAGGACATGACACATCCCCAAAAGACTCCAGCTGGATGCTGTCTGGAGGTATTGCCTAACAAGCTACACTAAGGAATCCAAAAGATTCTTAAACTAGAGTGGGAAAAGTGCCCCAGGCAGATGTACCTGGAATGGACAAATAGTTCTCATCACAACTGCAGTTCACTACAGTAAACTAGTAAGTAAGGAAACTAGTAAGTTTGTGTAACTTCATTTCTCCAACAAATAGAAACACATTTAATAGCTTTTTGCCCTTGATTTTGCCTTCTCTACCCAGTTATCTCTAACTAAAACAAAACTGCTGCTAGACGACGCATCTCCCAAAATTCTGTGTGCAGAATTGTGCTCCACGTTTTGAAAGAAAAGTCAAGTCCATTGTAAGCAAAGCAATCACTGAAGATCCCTCTTACCTTTAGGAGGAGGTTTGGGGTTTGAAATACAGAATTTATTGACTGCCTAATTGCATTTATGGTATTGAGTATAGGAAATGGATATTGTTTTAGATGCATGCCTATATCCTGCTTCCAGATGGCTGGGTTAGGCACAATGATCATTCACTACAAATGCCCATGAGCATTTCAGTCTCCTCCAACAGTGTGTGGGACATTTCCATGCCTAAAGACTCCCTGTGGATTTGAGCCCTCACCTTGGGACATCTCTTAAAAAAACACTTGGATGCTACAATTCACATCTCCTGGATAATCAAGCCTGCTCCAAGTAAAATCGCCACTGAGTTAGCAGCTTTAACTTGTGGCAAAAATGCAAACTAAATTTCTTCAGATTGTTTAACTGGAGAACAGTCCCTCCAACTTATAAATGTGCATTAAAGCAATGCACATCTCACAAAGATCCTTTCCAGTCCTTTAATGCTGATGCCCAACAATATCAGAACACCTCAGACAGCTCAGCTCAGAAAGCACAGTTCAGAAAGCACAGCAACAGCTCAGAAAATATTAATTTGAGTTTTGAAAGAGAGAACGTACTATTATCTGGAGTTCTCTTGGTTTGTGAGTGAAATTAACACACCTAATTAAATTTAAGAATAGCTGTACTAGTTTCAGAGTGAGCTGCCCGGAGAAAACTGCAGGTAGACATGCATTTGTGATCAGCTGTTGTTATCCTCTTCCAGCTCCTGCAATCTACCCAATAGACCTGTGACTAGTTGAAATGGCCATTTTTCTTGCATCCTCTTCCAGCTAGTATGCCCAGTTTCATTCTCCTTTCCCTTGCTTTGCTACCTCTGGCCTCTCTGTTATGCTACCAGTTCTTTCTGTTGCCTTCTTTCAGCGCAAATCCTTCTTTACTCCCTAGGAGTCTTCTTACTCTCATGCTTGCTGATTTAAGCGCTTTCCAGCCTTCCTTTCCTGAACCCTTCTTCACAAAGACCTCCCACTGCCCTCTCACTGAACTTGCTCCCTAACCGCAGGTTGGGAACACTGGCAGTTGTCATCCTCCCATGGTGACAGCTGTAGAGTCTGAACCCTCGTGAGGTCTGCCTTCACCAGCACCTCCTGGTACCAACACAAATGCTCAGCTAACCCAGATGGTAGTGTTGCAAGACTGGGGTGTATTTACTATGCAAATTGCTTTTAATATTGACAAACAGGTTTTCTGATGATATTAAGATTCTGCCTGAGGGCAATAAAGACTAAACTAACTGTGGCATGCATAAAATTCATTGTGTTACTTCTTGATATAATTAGACCATCATTTATTACATTAATCATTGCAAACTTTTACTATTTATGGATAGGACATTAAACACATTTCTCAACAGATCTACCACATACAGCAACTCTTTGATGGTGGGTAAAATACAATCAAAGGCCAATGGGTGTGCTCCTAACAAACACTTTTTATCCGTAAGCCCTTGCACTGAATGCTGTATTCTCCTGTGAACTTAATAGTGTCCCTGCTCTATCACAAGCTCACTCTCCAGTTTCTCTTACAGGGTATGTATTTTTCTCAGGAAAGAGGCTCTTCAAAAGATAGTTGTTATTCACATTTTAGGAGATCAAATTAACAACATTCTTTAATTATCTGCAATTCCCAAAGAATAACGGAAGAGGCGGAATGGCAGATTTCAGGATTTTGTAAATAATGTGTACTCACTTTTTTCCTTTTCAGAGAATCATATTCTACATTTCATTAACAGAAAAGTTTCTCTTTCACCTCTAAAAAAACCTCCCACCCTTCTATGAACTCAATCGTGGCTAGCATTGCCACATGAATATTACACTTATCACTGTCATAACAATTCATCCACATACAGACAACTGAAACTCCTGGTCTCCTCTGAACTGAGTAGTTTAAAAAGATAGATGGCTGCCTTCTGGCTAATTGTGGGAGTTCTTTCATTACTATAAAAAGACTTTTTATATCTCAAGTGACTTTATAAGCCATGAATAATGAGACTTAAAGTCTTTGGAACAGAGTCTACTGATCAAATGCTAGGATAACTTATGGGCACAGTGACCTTTTCCTCAGTAAGATACTCCAAACTGCTGCTGTTGGCACATTATTAAAATCTCCCATTTAAGGCATGCAGTTAAGCACAAGGCAGATTATTTTTTATTTTTAAATTCAGTTTAAGGTAGCACAGAAAGAGCTAGAGCTCTCCCAGCGTGGAGGACTAACTCCCAGCCACTCTAGCTGTGCAGGAGCAGGACAGATGGCTGTGGTAGTGCAGGTAGCTGGCTGGGTCTCACCACCCTGCTCCTGACTGCACTGCTGGCACCAGGAACCTGCTTCCCCTGTGCCACAGCAATCCTCGACCCAGTAAGGGAGCACCTTCCTGCCAGCATGTCCACCATCAAGCACCAGTACAATGGATTGGCTCCTATGAGGCTGCAGAGAAGAGCAGCCACCATCACATCGCCTTCTACCTGTCTGGTAAGCGGAGTTTTGCCCTGGCCAGGAGAGTACTCCATGTGTCAGCATTTCACACTGCAAAACTGCAGTGAGATTAAACCCAACATGAGAGCACTGAGCCAGGTTACAACCCTGGCTGATACCCTGGTCAAATCCCTGGCCAGGTCCCAGGTTCTGTCACACATCTAGCACAACATGACGTCCTGCTGGGGTGCCACCCACACGAAGTGCTAGGATTAGAGTGATCCCTAAATGCACTTGCACTGTTTGGTCTTTTTAAATGAATGTACAACAGACTAGCTCTACTTTAATATGCATTTCTTACGATGCATCTGTTTCAATTTTTATCTTGAAGGAATAGAAAAGGGTCCTCCTCTTTGGAAATAAAACTTGGAGGGTGTCTTTCATTATTTTTCCATTCTTTTCTCATGCTTCCTTGACACTAATTTGACACTGTTGTTCTACATTGTTTTTCATGGCTTTATTCCAGAAGAAGACAAGAAACCATGGTAAAATATAAAACATCTAAGCTGCACACAAGTGGTGGATTAGGAGCGGAGTGGCTGGCGAGCAGCCCTGCAGAAAGTGATCTGGGGGGGCTGGTTGACAGCAGGCTCAGTGAGAGTCAGCCGTGTGGCAAGAGGAGAAATCCCATCTTGGGGTGCATCACCAGCTTGTCAAAGGAGGTGATTACACTGCTGTATTCACCATTGGTGTGGCCTCACCTGGAGTGCTCTGTGCAGTTCAGCGTCCCACCATTTGAGAAAGACGTGAAGGTACTTGAAAGTGTCCAGAGGAGGGCAATAAAGCTAGTGAAAGTGCAGGAAGAAATGTTCTACAAGGAGCAGTTTAGAACTCTCTGGCTGCTTTAGAAAAAAAGGAGGCTGAGGGGCAATCTCATTGCTCTCTACAGGGAGAAGGGAAAGGGGAGAGGGCATTGTTGGTCTCCGTGGTATAGTCACAGGACACATGGGAATGGTGCAAAGCTGCACCAGGGGAGGTTTAGCCTGGACATTAGGAACCATTTCTTTACTGAAAGGACGGTCAGACATTGGAACAGGCTTCCTAACAAGGTGGCCCATGCCCCAAGCCTGTCAGCTTTTAGGGGCAGTCAGGCAATGCCCTTAACAACAAGCTTAAACTTTTAGTCAAGCCTGAAGTGGTCAGCAGTTGGATTAGATGATTGTAGTAGGTCCCTTCCAACAGTAAATATTCTATTCTAGTCAAGTCTCACAGAAACCAAAATATGATGTTGCAACATCACAGCTTGTAAAATTTTTGTTCGTTCTTTAAACAGGAGGCAGGCCAGGAGCAGAAAGATACACTTGCAACTGGATCATTACACTGTAGTGAAGTGCAAATTTCAAACAAGTCCTATGTGTTTTTACAGCTCAGATATCCCTGAATTCAAAAGTTTCTTCTCAGCTCGTTTGTTTAAAAGATTGTATTTTAGAATGGCTCCTTTAAGTATAATTTTCCCCTTAAATTTAAAGTCAAAAAGGTTCTTGTTTCAAAATCCACATCATGTAGGACTTGAGAGTAGCTTTCTTGTTACTGCTGATAGGTATATTCTTTAAGAAAACCAGGCTCCTTTTAAGCTTTCGTGGTAAGGTGGCTTTACAAGCTAGCAAAGTAAAATGTCACAGCATAAAGTTATTGGTGAAAAGACCCGCATCTGAAAAGCAGAGACTTCCAATAAATTGAGAAATGTCTGAAGCCAGCTCAAAATGGCAGGGCCAAATTTGAACAAACCTTCCCCACCCAAGGAGAGGCAGACAGGCATAAATCATTCCTGGCAATCAATTCTGCTATTTGAATTTGTCCTGACACTTGTTGGGCTCCGTTGTTGATGTGGAACCACGGTAGAAAGGCCAGGTCACTAGGGAAATTTGGCCAGCTTTCACATCTGAGAATGAACCACCTGACTGCAGATCTCTAACCCTTGTATCACAGTTCTTTATACTAAGTATAAACCATTTTGTCTGCTGTGTTTCTGCTCTGCCACTATAAAGAAAATTCTTTGATTACTATTCATATAAGAGATGGAAAATATTGGAACCGTACAGGTCACTTTTCAGGCAGACAGTTTTAAAACAAAGCTACCCAGCTAATGTTCACAGTTCTGTGACTCACTGTGACTAGTTTGCAGTTAATTATTGATATTGTTAGACAAGAAGAAAACATGTGAGAGAAGGAACTCTAGGTTTCTAATTCTGTGAAAATTCAGTATTTGCGCACATTGGAAATAAACCTGGTCTTACTGGAGGTTCTCAGAGAAGAAGATTTTTGTGGGAATAAATTTGCATATTAGCCTTGAATGCTTTCATTAATACCAATGTGTAAGGTTCACTAAAACACAGCTAAGGTAGCCAGTGCTATCTTACAGACATTCAGAACATGCATATTTTGCCCCATCTCTGTTTCCAAACTTCAGCCTTAGGAAAACTCAGAAACTATGAGGTCAGATACCCAGACGTGCACTCTTAATCAAACTCCAGCTTCCCTCCAATGCCTGTTGCAGTCAGTGGAAACAAGCTGCAGGCCAGTCATCACATCCTGTACGTCACACAGCTTTACTGAGTGAGACAGCGATTTCTTGGAGCAGATTGTGATACTGTGATCTCAGAAAGGGCAGTGCTATCCCATCTGATATCCTCATGAATGATCAACAACCAAGGTGATGAGTATCAAAAGGTGTCAGTGTCCTCATTTCACCCTGCATTATTTGGGTAGGAGGCACAGAATTTCTCAAAGACTGTTAGACAGGAGATGCTTGTGGTCCATAGTGCAAGCGAAGAGCCATCATGCGCAACAGCCTGCAAGTGAACTCAAAAAGCACTTTTAGAGCTGCCATCTAAGTTTTGTAGTTAAAAAGACACTTGTCCCCACTAGTCTACCCTTTTACTCCATGCCCAGGATAGTCAGCCAGACTTCTTAAAAAGTAAGTCAACCAATGGAACACAAGACTTTCCCTTTCTCTTCAAAAAGGGGGACAGCACTGACAGGGAGCAGCAGCAGCTGTATATTGACACATTTGTCTAACAAATAAGTAATTTGCCTAGAAACTGAGAAAACTGAACTCAGTAAAACTTTGTAAAATCACATTTTTCATTCTTTCCATAAGGTTATTGGACATGGTGGAAGGCAAGAAATTATACACTGCTTTCTATACATGTAATTTCAAGTCATTAATATAATCTAACCACCTACCCAATAGGGCTGGAGTTAAAGAGTATGTGGGTAGATTGAGACTACTCCTCTGACTGCTCTATCCCAGCCAATAGGGCACAACAGCTATGTTTAGAAATCTCCCAGTAGTTGAGCAAATGGGAAAAATAACGGGTCTAGTCTCAATCTCTGCTTTATTATTACACTCTAATTACTGCCTTTTCATAAAGCATGACTCATAATGGTATGTCTCTTTTTCCCCTCCAACTTCTTGCCTCATCATTTAGCCTTCTCCCCTCCTCTCCTCTTTTTTCCCCCTCAGGGTTCCCAGGTAAACCTCCCAGTCCTGCTGAAGCCATTGGTATTTCAAAAGACATTAAGCATGTCTTTAGGAATTGGCAGGTAAAGTTTGCTGATATTTCTGCAAATGTCAGTAATAAAAGCATTAAATGAGATCACTGCTAAGACAAACTCTTCTGGAGCTCCAGCAGTAACCTCTCTCCAGCCTTTCACTTCCTTTTTTAGTACTATAGGTAGATAGATATTCCTCCAGAGTCAACTCCATATCCTCCTTACAACCACTTGTCTAGCCACGTGTCTAATTCTTCTCCAACTGAGCTATAATTTTCCTTTATAATACATGACCAGACATTTTTGTTTATCTGAAGTCCAGATAAAGAGCACCTAACATAGTCTTTATCAAGAAAAGGCATTTGTTAATCAAAAACTCTATCAGGTTAGCCTGGCTTTTTACCATACACCCCTGCTTAGTTTGTGATTCATTATGCCCCACTTAGCCTTTGCCTTCTCTAAGTGTAATCATATTTTTCTTCAAATTGTATTTTAACACTTTCCACACTGTGTATGCTGAACTTGAAGGCTGGCAAATCCCACATTGATCCTCAGCATAGGTATACCATCTGATTTTATTCCACCAACTCCTCCATGCTTAACTAGATTAATAAATCTCCTTACTCATCTTGGTTACTCCTTTTCTCAATCCTCATGTCCCTTGCCTCATAATTTTGCCAGTATAACTGTGTCTGAAGGCTGTGCTAGAAATAGGATCACTGAAAATCTCTGCTTCAGAAATCATAGTTATTAAAATATTAGGGCTATTTACCCTACAGGCAATTGCCTTCTCCTTCTATATTACCCATGTTCCCCTCAAATCCCCTCTCTTCAGGTGCTTTCCCCCTCCACTCAAAACATGTTCCTGTGCAAATCCTTCTGAGAGTTTAAAACTCTTCTGCTTGACACAGATTGTGTCTTCCCAAAAAGTAGAAAGTCTTCAAAATGGGAAGGCTGTGATAAAATGACTTGTCTCAAGAAGTTGTATTTCATGCAACTATTTGGACACAAAGGCACAGGCAATATACAGTAGCGCCAACCAGGTCTTAAGGTTGAAGAGGAAGACAGCAATTGCTCTTCAGTACTAAACACCTTGCACTTGTGTGAATAGCCTTCCAATTTACTAAACTACTTGACCTTGGTTTTGAAGAATTTAGAGACAAAAAAATCAGACATTAAAATAAAATTGGTGAAAGATGGGAAGAGAACAGCTTAAAATGCTGAAATATAAAGATATTTTATTATGGTATTTGTTAATCCAGGGAGAACATCTGTATTAATAGGTAGTAGTATTCAAGGGTGTTGTAAACATTTCCTAGGATGCGGTCTGATTTATAGTCTTGGACAGAAATTATTCGTCTCATGTCTTACAAAAGCAGAAAAAAAAGTATTTGCTCAGCATGGTTTCAAGTTATGTAAGTACAACACAGCAGAGACTCTGCTGCTTCTTGATGCCTTCTGTGTAGCCAGAAGTTAGCTCAAAGATGGCTTTATTTTTTAGCATAATTTTTGACAGGCTGTTAATCCAGAAAGTGAATTATTGCCTTTGGGTATTTTGTGAAAAAATAAAATAGAAACAACTGAGGTATTTCATGTATTATAACTGTTGCAATGTATGAGCAATAATTTATTTTTCTCCCATAACAGATTAGACTTCTCAGCACTAGAACTTCCTAAAGCAGCTTCACTAACAAAGTTGGCTTTAAGCCTCTTTAGAGCTTGTCTTGTCAATTATCTGTGAATATAGAAAGACTTACAAAAAATATCATAATGAACTGGATTTGAAAGAGGCTGTAAAGATGTGAGGTATTTATACAGAAGCTTGGAAGAGTTAGGTTGGAGATATGTATTGTGCCAAGTCTTCCACTCAGATAATAAGTGCTTTGTCATTTACAAGTTATGCTTAAAAAAAGGTGGAAGCAGAGCTGAGAACTGGATGTGGCAGAACTGAAAATGTCCAAGGTCTGCCTTTATCACAGGCATAGCTGTGTTATCTTTGCACAGTCACTTGACTGTATTTTGATTTTTTCCCTGCCTGCTGTTATACTGGAGGTAAAACAGTAGACTTCTATTCTGACTTCAATAATAAACTATTGATTTTTTTCTCTCTTTAATATAGAACCTTTTTTTTTCTTTTTTTTTTTTTTTACCATATATGCAGAGAACCTTCTCCAAACATGACACTCACTTGTTGCACTACACTTCAGAAATGCTGCGTGGCTGAGCTTGTATTTGCAAAACACTTCTGAATCTGAAAAAAGAGTACATTTGCCAAGCAAACTGTAACAAGTACAGATGTTGAAGTTTAATAAAAACTACAACAACAGCACAAAGCAAAAAAACAGGCATCTGACCCTTGGACATGTATCTCCAAATGCCACCTAAGTTTAAGACTGGTATTGGATGAGCTACCAAGAGAGGAATCACAGCACAGTGTTAGCAGAAATAGGACAGTTCGTGTGCCAGCCTATCTGCATTTCCAATCTATCTGACAGCTGAAGGACCCCATTTAGGGTCTGAACACCAGTTGGCAGGTACAGATGTAAATGGCTTGTGGGTACATCTCCTGGAAAATATGACTGCAAAGAACAACTCCCACTGGGAGTACTCTGCATGGTTCCATCCAGCTCTGCCTCTGGCACATTCCTTCAGCAGCAGGTTGGCACACTGATGGCACCAAAATCAGCTCTGTCCTCAGGTTTCTCACTCTCAGCCTCAGTAACAGTGGATACAGGCACAGTATCTGTACAGGTCTTTCTGTACTTGCATGTTATAGCACATGGATAGAGCTGGGTTAGGACACCACTACAGGGGTCTGCTTTTAACTTATGACATGTATCACATGCCCTTTTGTGCCTGGAGTCCATTCCTTATCACATGGCATGAGAAGGGCTTTTAAACCACCATTCACAGGACACTTGACACATGAAGAAATTACCTTCTGTGTCAAAACCGTAAAGTGGAAAAGTCCTCAGGATAAATAAAAAAAGAATATATGCAGTTGTATATGCTAATTAGTCCTCTGGAATGCACATGTAAAACTGGGCTTGTGAATGTAAAATTCACTTTAATTAAAAAAAAAAAAAAGTTTTGTGAAAAAAGTTGGAGGTGTATTTGATAGGAGGCCAAAATATTGTTGCCTGAAGAAGAATGATATTTATAGGCCAAGATGTGCAAAACTGGAACATTGTTTTTGTCAAGTACAAATTAAGCTAATGTACCATTAAAAGCTGGAGGCTCATGAACATTAAAATCATGAGATTAGGACACAGACTGTGCTATGACAAACTATCTGTGCAGAGATATGATAGGGATGATCTAGCATCCAGCTAGGAATTTGAAAATCTGCTTGCTGCTTCTCATGTGGAATATGTAGAATGAGCCTTTTGAACACTTTTTTTTTTTTTTGTGTGTGTGTGTGTGTGTGTGTGAAAAGAGCTAAAAAATCAGTAGAAAGAGCAAGAATACAAAGCCTTATGAGAAGGCAGTACTTCTGGAGACAGTATATATAATTTTGTTATGATAGAAAGCTCTTCCTTAAGATGGATCTTGTATTTCTCACCCTGCAGCAACTTCATTGAAGACATACAGAGGAATTTTGCTGTTCTCAGGGGGAGAAGGAAAAAGAGGGAATAAGACAGAAAAGACGCTTATATCCCAGAATGGTAAACTAAAGTTCAGTCAGAGGACACCAGAGATTATCTTTACACTGTTTAATCTCCAGCTTCAGCTACTAAATCAAATTTCCTTCCATGCTACCCCTGCCTCTCTCACCTATAGTGTCTCTCTGACCTTTTTGCTAATAGATATTTTTAATATTAAAAAATCACTTGCAACTTTGCTCCTGCTTGTTCATGGGGAACTTTATAAAAAACAAACCCAAAAGACAGCAAATAAGAATTAAAAAAAAAAAAAAAAAATCAACAAAAGAATGTTAACCATGGATCACACACCTTGTGGAAATTGAGCATACCACCTGAGGCTCACAGGTCCGATACAACGAGAGCCTCAAAGCTGGAGTGGCCACCAGGAAACAGATAGCCTGAATCCAAGGCCCTGAACACTCAGGGGGGCTCAGACTTTTGTGGAACTTTGCTCTAACCATAAGCTAGTGTGCTCTAGGTAGCTCTGCTGCCACTACAGGAAAATGACAACTGCAGAAGTGGCTGTTAAGGACATGAGATGAAACACCTCTCTGGGCAAAGTGCACTTGGACATGTGTGCTTTCATCCCTTCCTCGTTAATTGCCATGATCTGTAGGGCTGCCTTTTCTGTCTCTGGAATGACAGGTGCTTCAGACAGTGACAATGCACCCCTGCCCCAACCCCTTCATTTCTTTACCACATCTGTGACATAAAGGCTCTGTGACCTCCATGGATGACCACTAGAACACGGAATTGCCAAAAATCCCAGGCATCTGCACTTTACAAGACAAACCTTGTCCCTTCCAAGGAAATCTTCACTATCAGCAAACTAATCTCTCAGAGGTTTCTGCTAAGACCAATTCAGCAGGGACAAGAAAGACAGATTTCAGGAATACTGATGGCACACAGAAAAACAAACCCCGTGGATTTTGGTAAAAGCTCTTTGCTTTCACGGTCCCATTGGAAAACTCAACCCTAACTTTATTCATAAATCATAAAAGAAAACATAGCTCCAAGCCACCTCCTAGCCACAAAACAGTTAGTTCAACAAAACAGGAGAGGGATGAAAACTGTCAGACAGCACAGAGGAATTTCGGTGAGATTCCCAAACTTTTGAGGACAGCCTACAAGGAGGCTGCACATCCAGAAACAAAGATAAGCTGCACACTAAAAAGCAAACCCCTCCATCTCTGTTAGTCTCTGCTGCTGCTCTTTTTACCATGTGTGGTTGCTACGCTACTTTCCAGCTTTGCTTCATCACAACAATTATCATCTGCAGCCTTTTGAAATTATTTTCCAAAGATAAAACAATTATGTCAAGAACCAGTAAAAGCTCCTCACTGTTCCATATCTGCACAAATTACCTTGTATTTCAGATGATTTTATGTACATTTAATCACTACAGATTAATTCGATTGCATACAGACACCAGCAAAACTGAAGAGCTAACTTCAGTTTAAGTACATATGCAGCTAACTTCTGGCTTTTTAGAACAATTTTAATTAAAAGTTCTAGAAAAACCATCCAGCTGAAAATATTGGGAGCTTTGGGATGGGCTTAGCATAGCTAATTAAATTCATAGTTAGTCAAAGCAGCCTTTAGCTGTAATAAAAATTTATTTTCCTCTGGTAATAAACAGTAATTTTGTGAAACAGAATATATAATTTGCAAGATTTCATATGGACAGAAGATCCATTCTGAAAAGAGATCATTGCAATCCCAACTTTCAGAGAGTAGGTTGTTTTCCTTTTGAATATGTAAGTCTATTTCAAAATCAAATTTAAATGTCGTGTCATAGCAGCAATTTCTGAACAAGATGCCGTGAAGTGCCTTAGATTCCTCCAAAAGAGGAAAGATAATCTAAAGTGACAGTCGGTTTGAATGAGACTGACTTTTCCAGTGAACCATAGAGAGAATGCAAGAAATGCCCCACCAGCTCAGACCAGCCACCTCCATCTAGGTAGTTTCCTTCCAGCAATGGCAGTGGCAAAAGCTGTCCAAGTGAGCACGAGGCCAGCTACTTTTGGCAATCCATTCCCATATACCTTTCCAGGAGTTCAGAGAATTTTACAGATCGTCCTTTAAAATTGTCAGCTGCACAAAGAATCTGAAAACCAGCCCTTTTCACTTTGTTTCTGAATAGTAGAGTATAATAACTGGCAGATTTCCAGCTCTAGCCAGCCTGGCCAAACGCTGGATTTGATCCATGCAATCAGATGAAAATAGCCCCATTAATGCAGTATAAACTTTCCAGCTTCGGGAGTCACAAAAACACTCATCCGTCTACTTACACAGTGACAGCCAAGAGCTGCAACAGTATCTTTTCTACTAGAGACTTCCTTTCATTTATGTAACACAAATTCCCAGTTGTGTTGCTGTAATATGGTTTTCATGTGGTCCCACACTGAATTATCTCCACTCCTCTATATTGGGCACTGCAAATTTAAATTAAATAGCTACATTAATCTAACATGATGCATCTTCTGCTCCTAAAATATCTAATGTTCTAATACAAATAACAGCTGTGAGTCTCTGCTTGCTTAGATGGGTTGGAATGCAAAGCATTTTAGCTGCACTGAAATATTTCATTCATTTGTAATTGTAAAACTGATTTCTTACCTTTTTTTTTTTTTTCTTTCCCAGTTAACACAAGAGACTGACCAGAAAATTATCAGTCTGATGCACCCTCCTGATACAATTAAATTGGCAAACAGATTAGGTATTGATCTGCTAGCACATATATATTGATGAATACCACCTTATTGGGAATTAGTGTTGAAGTGAAAATGGATGTTTCATTTTTAATATATATTACGCATATATGCATGCACTGCATCCTCTGGTGATTAAGACTGAATTACAATAAATGTACAGGTTCTTGCTGTACTATAAACACACACAAGTACATCTCATGCACATAAATTTTGCAACATTATAGGGTGACTGCTTGTAAACACTTCCTGTAGTAAAACCTAATGCTGCAGTTCTCTTTCACCAGATGGTCTTCTACTTTCTGTGGGCATTTCAAGTATATTCTCTCTTTTTAATATCTAAGAATCAAAACCTGCTCTTCCTGATATTCATGCAAATACTATCTTTGTCAGCATGCTGCACAGATTTAAGGTTGTTAAATTGGCAGAAGTGGGTTTCCTGAAAGCCTTTCCCAAGGATTTCATTTTCATGGCCTGCTCTTTCAACAGGACACAAAAAAAACTTTAGCATTGTAGTCAAATAGTTGAGACATGGATCTTTAGTCATCTTTACAGCTCAGCTGTATTTTGTCTAGCAAAGGTATAGCATTTAAATGACTTTCTCTTTTCAGTAAATGTGAGAAATGCATTTAAGTATAAACTCTCTTTTTGCCTTTCAAGATTTACAGTTAGGCCTTTCTCCATAGCAAATAGGTCCTAATCCTAAACAGCTAGTCCATCAGTTTCATTTCAGCTCATGCAAAAATGTCTCTGGACCAGGATTCTACAAAGAAATTACAAAGGGCCTTACTCTGCATATTTACTCTGTAACCAGCATTTCCTAATAGCAAACCATTCTCACTATTCAACTTCATTCTGTTGGATCTTGCCAATGCTAGTTGCACTTCATTTGGGATACTTTCCGTTGTTAAACATATCATTACTATTCTTCAAGACATTCTCCCATTATATGATAGTGGGCACCTTTGGCATGAAGACATAAATGCATATGTCCAATTTGTGCACCAAGAACATGAAAAGCACAAGTCAACAATTTGTATTTGGGCTCCACCTTGATGTCAGGCTTTCCTAGTATTTTCCACCTAGCCCTGTTTTTAGATGTTATCCCATGCATATGTTAGCCTTACTCAGGCAGTTTGTTCTACAAACAGTAAAGGCCAGAAAGTTCTTTGTAGTAAAGACAGATGTTGGAGGAGAATCAATCAAACCATAATCACAGAATTTAAGGTACAGACCCCTTCATTTCCACCAGTGAATCTTCCAGAGCAAGACACTGTTGCCAAAACGTAATACCTTAGAAAGAACTGATTAGAAGATAAAGATGAAATCTTAAAGTAGTCGAAATTTGCCATATTGATCAACAACTGTGCATGTAAGAAGAGCAATAAAGACAGATGAGGCAGTATATTCATGTACACATGGTACTGATAACATTTCATATTACACATCCTGAAATGGTAGAAATTTTCATATCTGTTCCACTTACTATGCATATCCTTGAGCTCTGCCTTCTGTTCCCTTACACAATTGTTTCCCTCTGCATATTTCATGGGGAAGGAGACCGGAAAGAGGTGTGCTTAATAAATGCAACCATTAGAAAGAGTGGATTGCTTTCGATTTCACAGGCCTTATTGCAGCAGAAATAATTCATCTATTCTGCTCTGAGGAGATTCTCTACCTCAAACTTAGCAAAAATTACAAGTGCATCAAAATAGTAAAAATGGCAATCTGATTGATGACCAAAAATGATCAAAATGCTTCTTTATCTTTGTGTTAGTGCATACCTTTAGGATCTGCTTAAAAAAGATACCAGGGTAACTGAACATTAGGAAAAAAAATCAAAATAAAACAAGTGGGTTTGAAAATATCAGAATACACAATACGCCTCATTTCTCCCCTAAGACATTTAGTTTAACTTGACACCATCTCCATTGTTTTCAATAAATGATCTAATATCAGAACATTTCTCTGTTTCAATGACACACAACACAGAGCTAGTTATGGTGTTATTGTTACTATTATCGAAAGACATCAGAGTAAAGTACATAGAACATGATAATACATCTCATACAAGAAAAGGTCAAGCAGCAGTTCCACAATCTGCTGATCCCAAATATATGTACAGTTGTATCACTCTGCATTATAATCACATTTCTGATGTATTGCCAGAGTGCATGATAGCAGGTTTATGGTGCAATGCCAATTACATGACATTGTGGAAGAATAGACAACTGTTGAACCAGCATAAAGTTAGAATGGTGCAGACAGATGATATCTGATTTGGTATTAAGCATTAAGCCTGCTGGTAGGTAATTAGCCAATCAACATTTTTTCAACAAAACTGGAAGATGAATTTTAAGCCAGTGAACAGTAAGTGCTGTGAAGTCACAGAACTTGCTCTCTAGCATTTATGAGCTCAAGAGCAGCATTTACTGCATCACTGAATGACAGCCCAAGAGAGCTGGGGAATACACATGGAATGTAGCCAAGCTAGCCTTTCTCCTCATCCAAAAGAGACACAGAAACTTCAAATGAAATGAGGACTATAACCATTGCTCAAATTTAAACTGAGCTGTATTAATTCTACAAAGGTTAACAAGAGGGTTTGCTAGTGTATGCAGAACAAGAGGCAGTGTAAGCAAGGAGTAAGAACCTAGAGAGAAGAACAAGGAATCAGCAGGTTGGAACAGTGAATGGCTACCTCAGTCAGATGCAGATTATGAGAAAAAATATACTTTGCTCAAATGTCTCTATCTAGTTCATGATTTTAGGTATGACTGACATTTGTCTGTCACTCAGGCAGAGCCTCCTGTTTCTGATTTCCAGTTATTCAATGATTTTAGTTCGTTTGCAGAATAAGTTATCATAGTAAATGTTTTTTATTGATTGATGGAGATTGGATCCATAATTAAACTGGATGAAAAATTAGGTATTGTTTCTCTAAGACTCCAAAAGTGGAGTTTTTGTGAAAAAGAATGGAAAAAAAAATCAATCTGCTACTATTACAGGAGAATACCAGTTAAAACTAGATTTAACAAATTCTAAAATATTGACTACATTGGAACAAGGTAATGTCAAACCACATCACCCATTAACGTAAGTGAAAATAACTGCAAGACTTGAATTAAGTATACAGAGATAATTAATCTTCTAATTAGGATGCTAAAATTAGATCCAGAATTGAAAGGTGAAATGCTTTAATCTTCACTTATCTATGCAAAAAAAGTTTTTATCTTGTAGTTTTTAAAGAAAATATTAATCTTTTCCAATCTGGTGTATTTTTTCCACTGGTGTGTTACAAAGACTGTAAATTATATGTGAAAGCCTGATTCTGAGAAATTTCCTGTCTTAGTTTAGGAATGTACCCACTCAGGTAAACTGGAGAAACAGACACATCACAAAAGTATTGGATTTAGTGCTGAACTGCATTTCCTGATCTTAGGAGGAATTTAAAGGTTTTTAGGATATATCTGAAAGCCAAACCCTTTACAGACTTTCTACTCAGGAAGCATCAACTTTTTAGCACTAGTTATTATGCAGAGGTCTTGCACACAGAAGTTTATGTCCCACACCCAGGTGTCCTTCACCAAAGACAAATCACTACTGAGATTACGGGGCATAATCAGTTTTTATGTTTTTAAGCCATCTTTAAGCCATTCTAGAAAAGAAAATAAAAGAATAAAGAAAGGGAAAGGGAAAGGGAAAGGGAAAGGGAAAGGGAAAGGGAAAGGGAAAGGGAAAGGGAAAGGGAAAGAAAAAAAAAGGGAAAGAAAAAGGGAAAGAAAAAGGAAAAGAAAAAGGGAAAGAAAAAGGGAAGGAAAGGGGAAGGGGAGGAAAGGAAAGGAAAGGAAAGGAAAGGAAAGGAAAGGAAAGGAAAGGAAAGGAAAGGAAAGGAAAGGAAAGGAAAGGAAAGGAAAGGAAAGGAAAGGAAAGGAAAGGAAAGGAAAGGAAAGGGAAAAGAAAAGGAAAGGGAAAAGAAAAGAAAAGGAAAGGGAAAAGAAAAGAAAAGAAAAGAAAAGAAAAGAAAAGAAAAGAAAGAAAAGAAAAGAAAAGAAAAGAAAAGAAAAGAAAAGAAAAGAAAAGAAAAGAAAAGAAAAGAAAAGAAAAGAGAAAAGTTTAAGAACAATGAACTATGAATCCAGTCCTTGAAAGTATCCAAAATTAACCACTAGTAAATCCAAAAATGTGAGCTGAGGCTGGAAGTACCATTATTTTCCTGGAGAAAGACTAGTGTGAAGAGAAAACAGAAAGAAAAGAGATTAAAACAACCAGAGTACCTGCTGAAACTTCAGTCATGCACCAGGGTGTAAGGTTTCAAGTCAGTTTTATCTGTCCCCTTTCAGGGCCACAGTGGTCTCATTTTTTAGTAAAGGAGAAAAGACAAGGGATTTGCTACATCCTTTTTAGAATGAATCACTCTTGAAAAACCACGCTAAGTATCACAAAGTTCAAACTTGTCGTGATAGGGCTTTGATCAAGACAGAGTAATACTTAAAATGCAGGGCACACCACATGTTAGAGGAAGATGCTGCTACCAACTGCCTCGGTGGCAACGTCCTGGTTGGTACATAGACAGAGTGATAAAGAGGAAGGGGAAGCAAACTTTTAGCCTTGCTTCTTCAAACCAAACCCAGGAGTAAATGTGTCTCAGTTCTTCACTCTCACAAGTTTAAAGCACATCTATCGTTATTATCTAAATTAGATAAGGCACCAGGATCAGATACAGTACATTAAAAGGAAACCCTGTAGAGAAAGGCAAAGCTTGTTCATTCTTGTTAGAGACCACATATAAGCTCTTTTTTGCCATTCACACCTTTGTTAAGAGGTGGGGTTTTTGTTTGTTTGGTTGGGTTTTTTTGTGCTTTTTTTTTCAGTTTTGTTTTTCTTTTTATTTTTTTAAGTTTTATTGGTGAGTAAAACAAGAACAGCAGGATCCAACTTCTATTTCTGTAACGCTTTCATCTGCTTAGCTGATTGTATTAGCCACTTTTCCTGAGAGGAGAATGGGGGAAAGTTCAACAGCAGACTGACACATTAATGAGGACACAAAATATAGATGAAAAGAATACAAGCCTAAATGTCTGATGAACTGATATTAGCATATAAATGCAATATATGTACAACAGCAGCCTTTGAATTAAACGGCAAAGAACACAGTCTACTTGATTAGTTGTTGATTTTTTCTTTTGAGGCAACACATGTGAGCCATAGATTTGATACTTTAATAAGGAACCCAAAAACCTTTAGTAGACATTAAAAAGGCTAGTAGTTAGATGTCATAACTCATGGATACTGACTGTGCAGGACTTTGACAAGAACCCTTAATTGTCACCTTCTGAAGTCACATACTCAAATTACTCCAAGTTCTTACAAAATGTGGTAGGATCATTAAAGGAAGCTTGAGGCTAAGCACTGGTAATGGGAGTGTTTTAATATTTTCAGTACTTTCACAAGGGAACAGCATGTCATACATTGTCTCTCTGGATTGCACCTAACTCTGTAAAGAAAAAAATTCTTTTTGTTGCCTCCACTCTTACCTAAGAAAACAAGGTGTTAGAGTTTCGACACTCTTTTGCAAGCCTGTGGCACATCAGGAATTTGAGAAAAACTCCAAAACAAAATACAAAAAAAGCTCAGCCCACAGAAGGCTTTCATATTTTCTTTGTACCTTTTGGATTAATCATACAAACTGACTCCTTTTTCACAGTAAAAGGAAAAAAATTAAAAACAAAGGAAAAAATTAAAAACAAAGGATGTACTTTTTTTTCTTTCCTTTTTTTTTTTTTTTTTTTCCTTTCCCCTGATGGCTTCAGGGGTGCTAGAAGGTAAGATTACTTTTTTTCTCCATTGAAAGTCAGAATGGATAAACCCCCAGATTAATGTAAAATTAAACAGAAACTTTCCCATTCCCCTTTCTTCTCTGCAGTTGCTTCAGAGCAGCAAAATTGAAACACAGCAGCATAAACAGAGGTTAAATGTGCTTGTGCAGGCAAAAATGCAGAAGAAAACTTCAACATGAGGCCAGGTCTCAGAGCTCGTTATTAAGGTAACAGCAAGCTTTAGGTCAAATAAATAAGCACTGGAGAGGCATGGAGGGGAAGAAGGTTCCCTCAGACCACTGCATCCATCATGCCTGGAAGGACTGGGAGGTTTATTCTACCACAGGCTTATAATACCATAAAAACATACGATAGTATCCAACTTAGCTGTCTTTTAGATATGTGAAGCTGTATGTCAAATGGCTGCTGGCTGGATATACACATCATGTGGTGGATGAGCAATTGGCTCACGGGTTGAGCACAGAGGGGAATAGTGAATGGGGTGACATCAGACTGGTGACCTGTCACTAGGGGGGTACCACAGGGCTCCATCTTGGGCCCTGAACTCTTCAACATATTTATAAACAACTTGAACACAAGACTAGAAAGGATACTGAGCAAGTTTACAGATGACACAAAACTAGGAGGAGCTGTTGACTCCCTCCAAGGCAGGAAGGACCTGCAGAGAGACCTTGACAAATCAGAGAGCTGGGCAACCACAAACCATATGAAGTTCCACAAGGGAAAGTGCTGGATTCTGCACCTGGATGGGGCACCCCCAGATGTATGTACAGACTAGTAAATGAGATGCTGGAAAGCAGTGCGATGGAAAGGGCCCTGGGTGTCCTGGTCAATGGCAAGTTCAATATGAGCCAGCAGTGCCCTGGCAGCCAGGAGGGCCAACCATGTCCTGGGGGGCATCAGGCAAAGCATCACCAGCCAGTCAAGGCAGGGGATTGTTCCACTCTGCTCTGCACTGAGGTGGCCTCTCCTTGAATACTGTGTGCAGTTTTGGGCACTGCATTACAAGATATTAAGCTATGAGAGAGTGTCCAAAGGAGGGCAATGAAGATGGTGAAGAGCCTTGAGGGGAAGCCGTATGAGGAGCAGCTGAGGTCACTTGCTGTGTTCATCCTAGAGGAGACAGAGGGGAGACCTTGCTGCAGTTATAACTTCCTTGTGAGGGGAAGAGGAGGGGCAGACACTGGTCTCTTCTCTGTTGTGACCAGTGACAAGACCCAAGGGAATGGCCTGAAGTTGTGTCAGGGAAGGTTTAGGTTGGATATTAGAAAGAGGCTCTTCATCCAGAGCGTGGTAGGGTGCTGGAACAGACTTTCCACAGAAGTGGTCACAGCACTAAGCCTTCCAGAGTTCAAGAAGAATTTGGACAATACTCTCAAGCACATGGTGTGACTTGTTGGGGATGGTCCTCTGCAGGGCCAGGAGTTGGACTCGGTGATCCTTGCAAGTCCCTTCCAACTCAGCATATTCTATGATTCTGTGATTCCTTTGAAGTCAACAGAGAAGAAGGCAGCTTGAAGCCAAGGCATATTACCCATTTAAGGTCTGCTAAGGAAGAGGTCAGCTGTTCTCTGATGGTGCTTGTTTCTTACCCTGTGTCTCCCAAGTCCAGACACATGGTTGAAATAAGGTTGATGAACCTTATTTAAGCATCACTCATCTCTTGGAAGCTTGGCTGTTGGCCTCAAAGTGTTATTATTTCATCTAGTAAGTAATTTGGTATCAGCCTCCATGGAGCGGAAAATACACATTAAAAGAAAAACTAACAAGTGATAATAAAATAAAAAAAGCTTAACTAACAACACACCAGAAGTTTTCACTCAGATAGGCTTGCTTTCACTTACATTTTGCTAACTAAATGCAGATGTTTGCTAATTAAGATCACCTTTTTGTGTTTAATGGCTTAATTTGAATACTGTCACTGTTCACACAGGGCCACTTCCAGTCTCACTTCAGACAGATACTGAACTCAGGATCTGGGTCTATGCCTCAGTCACAGGGGTTTTTGCTTTTTCTTTTCTTTTACATTTTCTTTTTTGAGAAAGAGTGCAAGATATTTCTCAAAGTGAGACAGCAAAACTGGTGATATTTCAGAATGCTTCAAAACAGAAACTATTCACTCTTCATAGAAAAGGAAACAAAGCTCTAGAAGAAGGTTCAGCACTACATTATCCCCTGAGGTTGGCCAATTAATTTTGGTTGATTTGGAAGATTCAAATCCTGCTTTGTTTACAACTCATTCTATACTATATAACACATTATTGCTGTTGACATCACATTAATTAAATAAGCACAGAGACAGATTGTTCCAGCTCGTGAAAGTAGAATGAATAAAAGACCCCACAAGAACAGATTTCTCTTCCTCACACTATGCAAACATCAGATCAGAGACAGACTATTTCCCGTCACAAATTAATCAGGTACCAATCTTTCAGCATCTGAGCAATTTCTGTTTTGATTACATGCAACACATGATAAATTAAAAACTGCCAGAAGTTTCACAAAGGCATTACTGAAGTGAGTAACCCACCTTCTGTGTCTTTCTCTGACATTGTATGCACCACAAGGGAAATTTATTGGACTAAGAGGTCACAGGAGACTTGTGTGTGAGGAGGGAATTTGCTTTCAGTAGCACCTGAACAACACTGATTCCAGGCTGGAGTCAGGTCCTCCTTCCTGTGCCCTGAGGAGTTGATTTAGAGCAGTAAAGAAGAAATATATCTAGGAGAAAAACCACTGCCAGAGGACTCCCCAGATAGTGAAAACCATCCCACTTAAGTGTTTACACATTGACACCTTGTCAGGGTCTCCTAGGATAGCTAATCTAGCTACTCTTACCATTCCACAGCTACTCACTCATCAACATAATCTTGGTGCCACCAACAGAAAAGTGAGTATGTCCTTTGGTTCCTGCAGACAGTGAAGGCTGCTGCTGAGACAACAGTCTGTTTGAGATCAAAAGCTAAAGCAAGTTGCTGTTGGCCTACACTATTCTCACTCCCTCTCATTAAACCCACCCAGAGGAGGACTGTGTCTCCTGCAAAACTACAATTTCTGTTGTCAGTATTCTCATAATGAAGATTTTCCCTTCCACACAGTGATTGCAAGAATCCTAATAACTGCAAATGTTTCTGTTTCACACCTTTTTCATACTTCCTTTGTATTCTAACTCCATCTCCTTCTCCCAAGATAAGACACTGCCTTTGGTCCAAGAAACTCCCTCACTGACCTCTGTTTCTTCAGATGTTCAGTTGTAATGGATGCACTACTCAGAGCTCATTTGTGTCATATAAACTGTCCTGGTTATAGTGGCCGGGATCGGTTTGTCACTGGGTGTGTGTGTGTTCTAAACCTTCTATGTCATTTTTATCATGAACTGCTCACAATGGCCCATTTGCAGCAGCTGCCTAAGGCACACCCAACCCCTCAGGCTACAAACTGGGTGTTTAGGAATTTTTGTGAGATAAGGAAGTTTTCCTGCCTCCACACCCACCTGAGAGGTCATGCCTGCTAATGGGCCATTAGGGATGACAAAAACATGACATTATTCACCTCACAGAGTAAATCACCCATTGTGAAATTCTCCACCCTGGGGGAGAGACTGGGCGTTCCCATCAGAGCCCAAGCAGAGATAAGCTTGGGGGTTTGGGACTGGGAACTTCTTCACATCCAGAGGAGGTCCCCAGAGCCTTGACTGGACTAAGACTGCCACTGGACTGCAACCATCATTTTCACCAGCAGGTTTCTTCCTTTCTTCTTACTTTGAACTCAGGGGTCCATGTGGTGCTCAGCACAGGGGTTGGTGAGCTCCTCTCTGCTCATGCCCCACTGGGCTGGGCTGTACATCTATATTTTGTGGCACAAACGAATTTTCCTTCTGTATCAGTGTATTTTGTGATATTTTATTAAATTGTTATTCTGACTTGCAATCCCTTTCTGAGTTGGATTGATTTCTCCTGCCAATTTAACTCTAAACCAGCACATAAACCGACTATGGGAGCATCTTGGCATGACCACACATATTTCAGGGGTGCTATTAATATCAAATAAACTCTTTTAACACATCCTTAATCTTTCTTTAATAATCCATCCTAAGTGAATTATCTTGAAGCAATGCTGGACTATGATTGATGGTTCTCTATAAAATCTGACTGTTGGCTCAGTACAAAAGAAATACCTTACCAATAATAGAAAGCTCATCCTGGATATTCAACCCAGTTTCTTGAAGAAACAACAGGATGGAAGACAAACTGATATTCCAGAAACTAGTTCAGCAAGTCTTGTGCTCTCAGTGAAACAAGATAGATGCCTTCCTCTGCCTGCTCAGAGTGCTAACAAATCGCCCCATGTGTGCACGAGCAGAGTTGTCACTAAGTGCAGCATCACTGTACATGAAGTACTAGCACTTCCATGCAAACAGCCTTATCAGTTATATTTGCACATCTACACCAGGTGATTTCTGTAAAGGCATGGACATTTACTGGAAGAGCATGTGTCCTATGCTACGTGAATAATTGATCAATTACAAACAGATTACTAACAACTACGAATCATTAAAATTTTATAATAAATCACAGAGATAAACAAAACATGCCTAGGGTGAACAATCTTCTTTCTCTCTTCCTCTTTCTGAATTCACTATCCAGAAGCATGGCACTAACCTATTTATAGTAAGGCTACCCTCTAAAAATCAAAAGTCAATATATTAAAAGAGCTGGTGATCATTTGAAGTAAAAAGAGGACTTTTTCATGCTTTATTATCTCAGCTTACAAAATAGGGACTGCTAATAATTTTATCCCACAATGCCTACACCTCTGAAAAAGTTCATCATAAAAAACTGGCAAATATGGTAAAATTACCTTTTTGTTCCTTTTAAAGCATTTTCTTCCAGCAATTTTAACAAACACAGACTCTTTGAAAAATGTAGTAATGTTATCTAGCAATGCACATTGCAGTGCCCTAATTCACCACAGGCAATTGAATAGTAAAAAGAAATAAACTGTATTTATCAGGTAAGATAAATACAGGTAAGATAAGTCACACAGTACATGAGAAACCAGTTTTGCTGAGCTATATTTCTATGTTTCTGATTTCGCAAGGACTTCCTATATTTCACTGTAGCTTAGTTAGCAAACAGACCTCTTATTCTTTCCCCAGAAGGAAAACACTTAGATTGTGGTTCAAAGGCTCCCAATTCCTAAATGAAATGGAAAATATGAAATTTAAAAAATACTCAAGATCCTAAATAGTTTGCTAGATCTAGGCCCTATTCCTCATTCCATAGGGCATTACTTCATGTATCAGTTTTCTTTGTCTGCTGCTTTAGTTCACTCTACTAAAGAGGAAGCTAAATTGTAATCACTGAATAAGCCACCAAATTTGGGGTAGACCTATGTGGTCCCTAAAGTTTTACCAGTGCCATTATCTGTATATAGAAAGAAGAATGCGTAGGATATCAAAGAGGCTAACCCTTCAGATGAAATAGTTTGCTTTCTAATTTCCAGTTACAAAGACAAGTATCTGACCTGGCTGATTGACAGTGAGTTGGTGAATACTTGAAAAAAAAATTTGACCTGAACTCACAAGGACCAGTCATTCTTATTTCCTCACAAACCACATCAGATTTTCCTTTGTGAAACCAGCATTAACCAAATTTAGCAGAAGTCAAATCTCTTATTTCACTAGGTTGTGATGCTGGTTGCTTAGAAACTCAACACAGTAACTCCATTTCCATTTTTTTGGCATTATTTTATTTTCTCCAGACCATAACCCAGGTTCAGCAAGCTTCACATTCCTTCAACTTACAAAGCAGTCTCTTCAATACAAGGTACCTTTCTCTTTATTCTACATTACCTCTGAGTCTTCAAATAAATGCCAGTGTGAACCCCACTACAGAGATAGAGTCCTTATCACTGCACACATTGTTACAGAGCTTCTACAGTTACAGAAGAACAGCAGTAGAACAGCAGTATCTACAAACCTCTGGCACAGAAATTGCTCTAATTTCACAGTCTCCCTAGATGCTTCAGGGCTTTGTCCTTACAGAGGTAACATAATTCATTCTGAACTTTAAAGCATTTTTAAACTCAGAATAAATATGTATGCTGTAGTCCAAGAAAATATTTAGGCAAGTGTGACTGTTTCACTACGTGTTCTGCTAGTGCACATGCAAGAGGCAGATTCAGAGATGGAACTGTCAATACTGTGACTGTCAGTGCTAAAAAAAGTCCACACCAAGGCTGCTGGGAATATCAAAATACAAGAAATACTTCAAATGTTCACCAGAACAAGTAAAACCATAACAGAAGCCTTCTCCAGCAGAGACAGCAGACATCCTTGCCTATAAAAGTTCTCCTTGCCTGATCTTTGAAGGGTTCTGACAAAGCTGGGTAGTAAAAATTTATCCTGTCTTACCCTTGTCATGATCATCACTTGGATATATCCAAGTTCATCTGTATGGAATGGTTAAGTAGATGCAGCTTAAGCTAAGGGGTTCTTTTGGCTCTTAAAAGGAAATGATTTGTACAGGGGAGCATCTTGCAGGCAGAAGCAAACCAGTCTGCTAAGAGCAGGGTGAGCGGGAGGTGTGACAACAGGGCACGTGGCTGGGCAGACAGGTGGGGGTTGCTATGGAGGTCCCTTCCAAAAACTGTGAAATGGGTTAAAGGAGGCATGAAGCATGCTTTTCTCTTGATGCTACAGATAGTAAGGTAACAGTGGGTTGCTACAAACACTTTGAGTTTTATTCTATTCTCAGAGAATGCTGTAAAACTAAAAATGCTTGCACTGCCACTCAGACACTACTACTCAAAAGTATCTGCTTTCTTGTACACACAAAAGGACATGTGCATGTGCATTTACACTGACGTTCAGAAGGAAACACCAGTCAGTGTTATCCATGATTAACATGATAATAGCTTTAGAATGTGGAGGATTTATCCAGAAACCGATATACTCTCTTTGTATGAATGCATTACCAACCAGCATACAAGAAAAACAAACAAAAACATACAGAAAAAAAAAAAAAGAGGAACATAGAGTGGCAACAAAACTGTGAAATTTGCTTTACCAGAATATTATTTATATCATCATCACATTCTGTAACTTACTACCAGTGTTAAATCATATGTCTTTTTTTTGAGACTATAATTAGTGCCACTGTAATGATTTATAGAATAAAATGCAACTTCAAGGATGCAACAAAAGGTAAAAAAGCTTCTAAACAATGGAGGAAACTGGATCTTATTTTCAAATAAATACTTCCGATTCTTCAGCTAATGGAAAACAAAATCTCAAATACTGAACATCTTTAAATATGTCAGCACTTTTATTTCAATTACATGAAATTCTGTCAAGCTGAGTCAAATACACTTCAGTAATCTCTGCATGGATTCCTTTTGTCACATTTCAGTAAACCCCATGAGGATTCCTTCAGTTACTTGCGGGGGGAGGGGAAAGGAAATATTTTATCATAATATATTGCCTTTTCCGAAGAAGAACAATTTTAACTTTAGGATTGCTAGTCTCAAAATAGCATCAATTATCCTGAAAATGCTATTTACACAGAAGAAATAGGAAGTTTTATCACTAAAAATTGGTTTCTGCTAAGATTTATGAAAAGTATGGAAGACATTGCAGAGTCCTCAGAAAGCTGCTTTAACCAAGCCAAACCGAAATAATTTGTAGCTTTGGTGCTTAGTTCTATGTCCAGAAGCCTGAAACTCAGTCCCATCTCTTAAGACAGGTTTCAGCACTGTGAGAAGGCTAAGGAGACCTTGCTGATGCCACTAAGAGCCTTGTGGAGACGTACAGAGAGGACAGAGCCAGGCTGTTCTCAGAGAGGCATAGGATCAGGGTGGGAGCCAGTGGGCATAAGTCAAACCAAGACAAATCCCAGGCAGACATCAGGTGTGATGAAACACTGGGACAGGTCCTCCAGGGGGGCTGTGCAGATGCAATCCTTGGAGAAATCCCTGAGCAACCTGCACAAAACTGGCCCTGCTGTGAAAGGGAGCTGTACCTGGTGGTCCTAGCTATCCCCTCCAACCTAAATAGCCCATGATTCTGTTTACAGAGTGTAACACAAAGGAAGAGAAATGAGAAACATGCAACTTACCAGCCAGCAGGACATTTAAAGGAAAATAAAATTGCCCTTACCTGAAAAATATAAAGGAAAACAAAACCTTAACAGTTATTCAAAATCAGTAAGGTAATGAATAGTAGTAACTTCTGGTACATAAACAACATACACAATTATATATTCACGACATTGCAAACATTTCCTCCCATATACTCAAACTCTATAAAAGACACAACTACGCTAAAATGCATCCCAGCGTCTCTCCAAATCTGCACCTCCTGTGGCTTACACCCACTGCTCAGAGAAAATAAGTTTGTCATGCGTAGGCTCTTTGACCTGAAAGTTTTCATACTCGCTTCCTTACTATTTCGATTTCATCAGACATGTGCCAACATTTCTTGTAGACAATTTTACCTGCAGTCCCTGTTGAGGATCTGTCCTCTAATGACCATAATGAAACATGCTTTGTGTGAGAGCCTGTTCATTTATTTTCATTCCCGTGAGTGCCTTCAGAGACCAGTGTTGCAATCACGGCTACTTACTGTTTAATTCCCAGCCAAATTTATGGCCAAATTGAAAAATGGAGGCAGGCTGCCTGATGCAGGATGCTTTTGTCTGAAGTGTCCTCATGGAATCATTATACTTGCATTAATCTTTAATCTGCAATTAAACAATCAGTTGTATGTAAAAGATAGCTGCAAACAGATCTCCTGAATGTGTACTAGGCAATATATCTTAATGGGTGTATGTGTGCTGTCGAGGGTCTGCAATTAGGACAGCATCCATCACTGGGCCTCAGGTCAGCAAAAGGTTAGGGGAGAACCAAACCTCCCCAGGGTGCTGAGCATCTGTCCATGCTACCTGCCTTGCTGTAGGGCCATGCTTGCAGCAGTAGAGAACATGGAGACAAAAGCCAGGTGGGGGCAGAAAAAGAGATACAATAGATTAAGGCATGGCCTCGCTGATAAATCTGTCTTGGCAGAAAATGCAACCTGCTTTGAATCTGTTCCTTTCCAATTAAGCGCCCTGCTTCCAGCTCGGGCAGATGCTTAATTGGAGACTGAGGCTGCCAGGCAAGCACCAGCGCCATGATCATTAACAGGTAGTTTGAAGCCATTAAGGTGCTCCTGCTTGTCAATTCCCTTCTCATATACCACTGACATAAACAAATGCATCTTCTTCCTCAAGGCAGCCAGCTCACCTCCTAGGGAGATCTGCAGCCTGTGTGCTGCAAACACGCCTTTGGTTCCTGGGACTGTGAAGTTATTACATTAGCACCCAAGACATGTGATTCAGCAGGGAATACAAAGGGCCTTCCTGCCTGGTGCCAGTGTAATATTAGAATGGCACCAAATGGCTTCAACAATAGGTAAGCAGAAGGGCATCTGGTTTAGATTTGACTAAAATTGTATAATTAGATCTTGGTAAGAGATCCGTCTGCTCACGTGTGGTTTTATCAAATGCTTTTGCCTAATCCAAATACAGAACCAGTTTTTAGACCTCAGTAGACACCATTTCTGATGCAAACGCAGGCACAACCTTAAGAAACTCTACATGTGTGCAGAGCATTCTGTATGAATAGATGACTGCACCAATACACCAGGTTTTAATTACAAACATGGAGAAACAAAACTACAGTGATACCCGTGAATGCTAACCTATTATGGGACATTTGTCCCTTGCCAGTTTTAGTCTTAATAATTCACTCACTGGTTTAGAAAGAAAAAAAACCCCTACTGGTTTCACGTCAAGCAGTGATATTCATTTTGTTTTATCTTTCAGGGGTATCCTGACAAGAATTCACAACTATCCCATTTAATGATGTAAAGAATTCACTAATATGTACCACTTGCAGTTTACAAACCAGCCAATCTTGACAAATATACACTAATTAAGGGCAAGAAAGTAAAAGGCGCTTATTGATTGCAAGGTCTGAAGCACCAGAAAACTGATTAAATATATGTTGTTAAGGAGTTAATAAATGATTTAACTCTGCTATGCCATGCTCGATGTACACCCAGGGCTATGGTAGCTAAATGGCAATTCAATGCTATAGTCTTCCATTATTTCCAGCAGGCTAATAAGACAAGCAATTAGACTGCTGTCTTCCCTTCAAACCACAGCATTAGCATACCCAATTGTGCAAAGGAATAAATGATACCCATCAGATGGGGGCAAAAGTACCATATATAAAATATTTTGCAAATAGAAGACCCATTAGTTTAAAGAGAAGACTCAGTCAGCTGCTACATAAAAATAAGAGAATCATGGAAAAATTGACCTAGACAGACCTCAGGAGATAAACTAATCCACCCCCATCTCAAGGATTTACCTGAGAGGAGTTTATTATGTGGGTCTCTTCCAACTCAACAAATTCTGTGATTCTGTGGTTATGCCTAGTAGTGATTCCCAGCCATCCTTCTTACTGTTGTTAGGGTGGTCCTAGACTGTGCTGGTGCATTTCCCCCCTCACCTCATCCTCAGACCATCCTCAGACCTCATCTCAGAAGTCTGATAAGCCTTGATCAAACCATCTGAGTGGTGAAGTGTCCCTTGACCATACCAGTTGGTCTGTGAGGCTCTTGATCATATCAAGAATTCTTGAATGGTAGAGACAGGAATTGGAAACACCAGCTGCCCAATCAATGAAAATAAAAAATAACAAAGGATAAGAAATTATCCTTTGTAGCCTTTGTAAACCATTTGCCTTAACCCTAATCCGAGTGGAGTGGCACCGTGTGAATTGTAGCCCTAGTGGAATGGTACTATCTTACTGCACTTTAGGAAAAAAGCCCAATAGTTACTGACTTGGGTTATGGCCAGAACGGAAACTTACTGATGACCCAATTCAATCATCTTGCAACACCATAAACAGTGGTTCTAAGTGAGCACTCCTGTACTGCAGCAGGCTGTGCCAGCAACTCTCTCTGAGCGGGATGCCTCTCAGAGCTCATGAAACCCAGCATGTGATAGACAAAGAACCATCACTGACAACAGGGCCTAGGCTAATACTGCCCCCAACACATATCTCCACAATCCTTGAGGTGGAGGATCCTTGCCTATTGGGGGATGCAAAGAAATTTGATGTATTTCACTAAACCTGAGGGGAATTTTTGAGGGTACCCTTTTATACACAAAAATAGGTATACACATCATTTTACCTGTGTGTATGTGAATTGATTATGGTATGAATGTTACTATCTCAAATCTATAATTAAGTCACTGTTATAATTGTAGTGAACCTTACTGCTTTGTAAAGATTAAAGTACTCAATGATTAAGTGCTGCTAAACCCTTTTGCACCCCTATCTGTGCATCCATATCCTTTGCACCCTTTACCCCGTTTTCAATTTCTAGCTTCTGTGTAAATCACTCCAAATTGCCTCTAATTTGATCTTCCTTTGTATGCTTTAACCTGTGTAGTAAGTAATAGAGTGAGCATTGCCTTTGTATGCTGTAAAGGCACATTTTCACAAAGTCATATTAAATATTGGCTTTTGCCAATACCTTCTTTAAGTAGTTAAACCCCTCATTCGGGACATGGACTCAAACCCAAACTGTATTGTTGCAGTTTAAGCATATTTATTGTCTCACCCTTCACAGGCATGGAGAAAAGATATTCCAATATTCACCTTTAAAAACCAGACTTCTCCAGTCCCTAAGGACAACAAACCTCTTGAGCTTTGCTTTCATGCTATCCCTTAGGTGTGACTTCAGCCCTGTAATTCTCAGTTACTTGCATAATTATTCTTTCTCTCTCCTTCCCCTGTTTTCTGCTCCACATAAATTATGAACCTTTACACACTGAGCCATGCTGCATATCCTTAGCAGTAATAGACTTGCTCCGTGAGTACTTCACTATTTTGAAAATGCCAAATATAAAGTGGAGCATGTGCTGCTTTGCATCTGTCAGTCACAAAGCACTCTCCTTTGAAGCCTATCAATAAGCATACAGTGACGGGTGGTCATGCGAACAACACTCTGTGCTTCCATATTCAGCTCAGCAGTCTACACAATTTTAACCAGGGAGCTGCAAGGATAAGGAGAGAAAAGATTTTTTTCAATCAGCTTAAAATGTTTCAAGTGGCCCATTTTCACTTTCAGTACACTTCTGAAAGATGACTAGGAGTCAGTGTGAGAGACTAAGCTCTGTTGGAGGCACACTGTATTCATAATCTATTAATAAGCAAGAATGGCTCAATTTTAGTTTGACACTGGCAATAAACGAAACTACAAAAGGACGTTCACATAGAGGTGAGAATAAAAACTGAAGGTAGTTACCATGGATTGCCCTTCAGTAGTAGAGGACCCTGGAAAACTGCAAGAATGATGTTTTGTTTGCAAAAATACTGTAAACCAGTTGTTTACAACAAATTTCCACAATGAAAAACTGCCTCTATACATTTAGCATTTTAAGCTCTAGGAGAATCCCAGTAAAGCCTGTGAGTAAGTTACAGCAATGGAAGGAAAAAGGTGACATGCTCTTTGGATCTCACAGCTTTATTATGTTGTCATAGTTACATTCACATTTTTGAGACAGCCTCATTGCACCAAACCAGTGTACAACTGGGATTTCCTCCCTAGCCAGCTTAACCAGGAGGTTAAGCCTCTTCAGATAAATGTGTTGCTCCTATCTAGCTATTTATGCTTTAAATACTTTCTCCTCTTTGAAGGAAAACTTTCTCCTCTGAACACACTTTCAGAAATCATGCGTAATTGAATTTTTTTAATTGGATATAAATCTATACACACCACAGACTTTTAAAGGAAGAAGGCATACAACATGTCACAACTCAGAAGAATAATGACAACCTGAAGTCAGGCTCTTCAAACTCCAGCCAACAACCCTTTGACACCACAACAGATTGGAAAGTTGGTATAGCAGTGGGGAAAATGTTTTGTCAATTAAGAAGTTCCTTTCATTACTTCAGGAGACAGAAATTGTTAAGTCTGGATTTTAACCAAAATGCTTCCTACTAATAAGCAAACTTTTTGCTGGACTATGTCAAAGACAAAAAGTTTCTTAAAGGATTGGGATAGCTCAGATTTTTCTGGTGGCTTTGTTATTATTTCCTATGCTCCCATCTAGGATTGGGAAACTCAATGAAATTAAAATATATACAAAATGAAAAAATCTGAAGACACAAAATTATTACAAAACACTGTTTTGAAGCATATCCTGCCTCCTTACAGATTTCCTTTACTAGGCACTGAAATTCTACAGCAATTACTTTCTTTAAGAATTTCTGTGGACTGATCAAGTACCTACCAAATTTTGAAACTGATTTAGCTTGGATTTGGAACATATTTTACACGCATTAACTGAATATGCAAAATATAATCTAAATGCTCAATGACCAAAAAAACCCCAACCTAAAAAAAAGCAAAAAGCCAAACCCAGACCCCCTTGCTCTTCTGTACCTTTATTTCATAACCACAAATGAAGTGGAGAAAATGATTAATTGACTTTTATAGCAGCAATGATCATACAATAGTAAAAGCCAAATAAGAAAATTATTGTGCTGATCCCAAAATCTGTGAAGGACTGGTAATTGCTGTAGATTGCTCACAGTCTGATGGGGCCCTTGCTAATGAAAATCTTGGCCATTTCATCAGGTCGTACAAATACATTCCTGTCTTACATGCTTGGGGGAATTGTCTACAATCGTTGGCTTTCTAAAGAATTACGAAATCCCCAAAATTCTTAGGTGCAAGGCTCTTAATGTTTTATAGCTCTCTTTGGGTGTTGGTCTCATATCTCAGCTTCTATTTGTAATTTCTAAGAAGTATTCCAGCAAGGAAGTACCTCAAACAGAATAAGAGATTAAAGACCCCTTATATGAGTTACATAGGTGCTTTGCTAATATTTAGCACCTTTCCACCTTCTGACACCACACACATCTTTTGTACTGCCACCAGCTATTATCAGCTAGTGGAAATACAGAGAATATAAACATACATAATAAAACATGGACACATAAAAAGTGCCACACTCATGACTACAGGACACAATGTCCGAGGAAAATGACCAGGGAAATAAACACTAGGAAGGAAAATGGATACTAAAGAAGGTGAAGGTTATTTATTAAATCAAGGGTATAATTAGCTCCTGTGTCTGAGGATCAGGACCACACACTGTAAATGGAACTAACATCAGATATATTGTACAAGTCTTCTATGTAGTGTGTTGTTTTCCACTACAAAAGTAGATGATACAGATCAGAGATCACATGGTAGATCATAACTGGAGTGGAAGATGAAGCCTACATTGTCTCTGGGTCATGGATTTTTATACTCTGCTTGTGCTAGGTAAAAGAATGAAATATGATTTACCTGTATGATCTCTCTCTGACATTAGAAATAATGACCTTTTTTTCCTGGGGAATGAGGCATGAAGAACATAACATATCACATTACGTATCCATTTATATTTCATTGAAAAACTCTGAGTGAAAGTGAAAACAAAATAAAAAACAAACACAAGAACATCTCTGACTGATGCCAACTTTTTATATGGCATCTTCATGAACATCATGATGTGTATATGCTGCGCCTACAGGCATTACCTATGTATAAAAGCAATCGATTACCATGCATATTATTTGCCATTTCAAAGAAGTCACAAAATGTAAATATGAAGGCATGATATATATGATGATGCCAGTTCTGTCTTGAATTTTTCCTTTGCTTGTATATACCCTTCAAAACTCAAGGAAGCCTATTTTAGCAGTCTTGCCATAACTCCCCTAAAGAAACAAACAAACAAACAAAAACCAAAACAATCCCTCCCCCCCCCCCAAAAAAAAAACCACCAAAAAACAACCAACAAACAGTGAGGGGTGGGCAGCTCACTACTCTTTATGTTCCCTTTTTTTCTGCAAAATCTGAAACTTTCTAATAACCTGTCCTCCCATACAATCTACTGTCACCCTTAGAAGTCATTGAAACAATATTAATATTTGTAGCTGGGTATGACACTCAGACACCAGGAGCAAAGCTATTTGGCACTATAATGCAAATGAATGCATTCATCAAATGAGCTTTGTTAGTTATTCATTGTGTTCCTTATCATTCCTTCCCCAAACCCCAGTGCCTCTGCAGTGTGCACAGAGGTGTGTCCGTGGCAGCATCCCCGCTGTAAAACCCACCCTTATCAGGCAGAGCAGGGTGCCACGGGAGTGACCTGCCAACTCACTGTGTCCTCTCTCCTCTGCCTCACCTTTTTGTGCCCACTGTTGCTCTTTGTCCTCATCCACGGGATCTGTCTCTCCCTCCTCAGCTCTCTGTGCCAGACCCTCTCCCACAGCTGAAACAATGATTTGCAATGAAAGGGACTCTAGAGAGATCCGTAATTCCCTTCTTCTTCTTCTGCCTCATCTCCTCATTTTCCTTTGAAATCGACTGCACCAACCAACTTTCTGCAGGGTTAGGTTTTTAAAAACAACCACAGCTACAAAACAGCCCAAGCCCTCATGTTTATCGCAGCAGCCCAGGAGGCCTGCACAGACAGAAAGTGGTATTGACAGGTTTGGAAAGGGACAGATGCTGACTCTGATGCAGGCAGGCACTTGGGGCTTTTTTTTTTCATTAAATCTTTCACTGCTTAACACAGTTCAACATACCATTCTGTACCACCAGAGAAAAGCTTCTGGGGGTTGGAGCCAGAGATTAATCCCTCTGTAATTTCTACTGCTGCTGGCAGTACCAACTGCCAAGGGATTTTGGGGAAAGATAATGGCACTATTAACTTGCAACCTAGGTGTAAAAGTGGTCCCTAATAAAATGGGGATGGTTGAGGCCCCATCAATAACCAACACAGACAAATTTTATTGGATGTAACAGATTCAATCTGTTGGATGTGATACAGGAAGCTCATTCTAATATGCTGACAGGGCTTGGGGAGCCACTCAAAAAACTGTCTACCACAATAGCAAAGAATATGGCACAATCCAGTCAATTTAACCTCTAAAATAAAGATGTAAAAAGAGCTGCAGTGTAAAATTGCATTTTGCACTGAAGAAAGATCCAGACCAGTAAAATGATGGGTCTGGATCTTTCTTCAGTGCAAAATGTAATTAAACGGCATATAAAAACTGTGTATAATTAAAGCAGTTTGGAATGATTCTGCAGATATTCTATAATTAATGTTTGTATAAGAACAGATTTTCTGTTTTGCAAGAATCAGCACATAATCAGCAGCTGACTGTTAACCTGAAAAGATGCTGATCCAAGTGTAATTATTTTTAGACCTACTTATCCTTATCCTTCCATGAAAATATAAGCAAGAGACATTTTCTCTAGCTAAAGAACTGCTGTAACAACACAAGGTATAATAAACTGTTCCCAAACAACTACAATTCTGTTTTTCTATTTATCTTCAGCAGAGATGTTATTCTATAGTTTGGGGTGGGGGAGAGGTATAAACACTAATTTCATGTTCTGAGCATGTTAACTTGAGAAAAACTTTCCTATACTTTTTCTTCTTTCCTGGTACTTCCTTGGCTTTGATACTACGATTAGAATAATAGCCCAAGAGTAGTACTATTATTTATATATATAGATGTTTTGTGAACTAAGTTCTAGGGCTATGTAATTTTTTTTTTTTTTTTTTTTAAGATTACACAGAGATTTGTAGACGTTAAAGGCTAAAAGAGGAACAGAATAGTAGGAATTCATCAGTGAAACAAAGAAAATAGGAACTATTTAATACTGTGAGATATGTTGTTTTCTCTGGAAACATGCTTCTGCTCATCTGTTCTCTGAAATTTTCATTCTTGAATTTTTAATTTGTGTTGCATGAATGGAGCATGATTCTTCATCAATGGTAATTAAAATTATTAACATATTGATGATTTATCCTGACTTCTTTTAAACTTAATTATGCATTTTCTGTGCCCAGGTGATCAAAAAGGCCAATGGCATCCTGGTTTGTATCACCAACAGTGTGACCAGCAGCACTAGGGCAGTGATCGTCCCCCTGTACTCAGCACTGGTGAGGCCACACTTCAAATCCTGTGTTCAGTTTTGGGCCCCTCACAGCAAGGAAGACATTGAGGTGCTGGAGCGTATTCAGAGGAAGGCAATGAAGCTGGTGAAGGGTCTGGAGCACAAATGTTATGTGAAGTCATTGAGGGAGCTGGGGTTGTTTAGCCTGGAGAAAAAAAGGCTGAGGGGGCACCTCTCACTCTCTACAACTACCTGACAAGAGACTGTAGTAAGGTGGGGGTTCACCTCTTCATAAAAGTAACAAGTGATAGTTGCACCAGGGAAGGTTTAGATAGTATAATAGGAAAATTTATTCACAGAAAAGATTATTGGGCATTGGAATAGGCTGTCCAGGAAAGTGGTGGAGTCACCATCCCTGAAGGTATTTAAAAGAAGTGCAGATGTGTCACTTAGGGACATGGCTTAGTGGTGGATCTGGCAGTGTCAGATTTACAGTTGGATTCAATGATCTTTTCCAACCTAAATGATTCTATGATTCTATGAATAGTCAATATTAAGGAATCAGCAACCAGTTTTCAAAAGGATCTGCTAGACTTTGATAATATCTGTTGTTATTACTAAGTTGGTTCCCATCTATAATCTTATCTTTTTTTGCTTAGGAGAGTAGTTGTAATGTAGCAGAGAATCCAGGCATTCACAATAACAATAGAAAACGTATCCCTTTAGGCATGCTATGTATTTTTAGTAACTGTCATTTACAATGTTTCTTACTTTTCCCTCTCACCTTTTTCCAATCATGTAAAATTCACCACTGTGTAGAACACCTTCCAAAACTCAGATAGTTTTTCATGTTCTTTCTATAGGATATACAGATTACTATCAAAATAAAAGTGCCAAATGCCTGATGGCACCATCAGTCAGCTGCCTGGAGCTGGAGATGTAACATGCTTCATCCCTACAAGTCGTTGTGGTGCGATAGAGCTGGCACAGCGTTTTGGGAAGGATTGCTCAGGTGTATCTCTGAGATAGCACTTTCCACATAAATTTGATTGGCCCCACCTTATAGGGTTTAAGACTGAAGGATCTGTAAAACACTTGGAAAATTGCTGAAACTGCCTGAAATTCAACTGTGACAAACATCTAACTCTGGATAAGGGCCTTTGAAAATCCTGAGCAAAAAACCACTGAAAGCAGAAAAAGCAATAATATAGAGGTATAGAAGCACACAAAACTTCCATTATCCAAAGTCAACAACATAATTTGCATCTGTATAAAAAAACCTGAGTATAACAAACTACTTATCAAGGTGCATAATATTCATCATGTCTGTACCAGCTCTGGTGGCTTACTTAACAGCATATTCTACACAAAACATCACAAATGGAGAAACATCTTAAAAAAAAAAGGAAGTGTTGTTTATATCTCTGGTGTGCTGCATTAGTAAATGACACAGAAAACAACCTATCTTCACATTTCTTACACTTAAAAAGAGATGTAAATGTATCATAGTGCAAAAAACTCTAAAGGTGTACTTACAGAAATGGGAAGTAAAAAGCTGAGGCATTAGGACAGTCTCTTAGCAGATGGAAAAGCCTTTCAACTGGCCACAAGCTCCATAGCACAGAAGATTAAATTTTAGTAGAAAATTATCAAATCAGCAGAAAATAAAATTGATCGTTCCCACGCATACTGCAAAAGCTGTATTTTACTGAGAAGACTGAATACCTCAAATACAACATAAAAGCTTGCCACAATGACAGATAGTTCTATTAGAAAAAGTACTGAGTGCATAATTAACCACTGCTAATACCTATCTGAATATCTGAAAAGAAGAAAAATTTATTCAAGTCGAATATGAACTATTCATCAAAGCTGGAAAAAAAAATAAATTGCTGCACTGAAAACATTCACTACTTGGGCTTTGTTTATGATCCCCTGACAGAAATGTATAAATAGGAAAAATTTACCACTCATTCACTAGGGGCTAATGAAGCAGAACTAAGATCACACGCACACCATCACTCAAGTGCACAATATTTCTAACTTCTCAATTTTATATGGAACTGCCTGTTCAAGTCACATATTACGTAACAAAGGTCGTATTTTTTGTTTCAGTCTAAACAGCAAACTGTAATTGTCTCAGAAGTTTCTTTTTTTTTTTTAAGCTAATGTTAATTTAATGAGTATTTCCACCACATTTCTGGATATAGTTGATGGAGGACTTTGCTTTCGAAGTTTCCCAGTATCAATCAGTTACATATAGCAAAGCATAAAAAGTAATATTTAATTGAAGTTTCCTGTTTTGTAGAATGATTTATACTTTTGGATAAACAAAAACAGATCTGAACTCTGGGGATTTTTTTTACAGCAGTTTGCAGAAATAAGGAAAATCTAACTCTATTATGTCCATACTAACTAGGCCACTACAACTATTTAGCTGCAAATGTGGAAACAGTACATATCCACAGTACTGTAGCATTACAGTACATTACAGTATGCAATAAAAAAATTGTTTCATAGAGCTAAAACATTTGTAAAGGAGAATCAGAAGTTTATACTGGGTAGATAGGTGCAAGTAAGGTCTACATTCTCAAACAACGGCAAGTTTCCAATGCCTGAATGTTCATTTGGAGTAACACAAGCTGCATTATTTTGCAGCCAATAGAGGCATATGGACAATATTCCTGAACATACTCTCAGCTCTGAAAGTTGTAACATTTGCCACTTGCAAGTGTAAACATATTTATGAATTTTTAGCATCATCTTATTCTGATCTGCATCATGTAGTATTTTCTAGAAGCTGTTCATGAATGAAATATAAATTGGTGAGGTTTGAAGTACTTCCCATGAATCTACTTTCTCACAGGTTGTATCAAAAATGCTGCCCTGCAATTTTAGTCAGGTGATTATCTCTAATACATTATTTTCTCCCTAATGGAATTACACAACCTATAATTCTCGGTGTGTAAGGTACTCTATGAATGCTAAATAGATTAAAAACTACGGGCCTGTTTCTAAGAACAGGAAATAAATAGTACTTCATGGTTCCAGCAACATGCTAGGAAACTCATCTCTGGAGATGAGTTCTGCCTCTGTTCTCCAAATGGGCCCACCATACTGCCAATCTATATAAAGCATGACTTTTTTCCTGCCCTAAATATAAACCTCCACTACACTTAAGGTATAGAAGTGTCCTCAGTGAAACATTTAACTCTGCATGTTGTTTTCTTGTTGTAAGCACACAGATAGATGAAAGAGCAATGAGAAAAATATCTTAGAGCACCTGGTCATGTATCTTTAACTTCACTCTGCCTGAAGTTACATGCCTGGGAAAGCAATAACCAATACAGCCTTATTCTACAAATGTAACCACAAGACTAGCTTGCTTATGGATCATCCTTTGATGCCATAAGAAAAAAAGAGAGCACACTGTTATTACTGCAACCAGTGTCACATCCTGCTCAACAGAGACCTGGGTGATCTTGTCTTCCTGCTGCACGGGCTGAACAAAAACCATGCCAGTATGGGGAGGCAAGGCAAACTTCCCTGGTGCAACACAGCATTTACTTCTTGAATAGCAAGGTAGAAGGCATAACTGCTCACTAGGAAAAATCAAACAACCTACCACTGGAATAAAATTCACAGTACTTTAACTGAGACCAGTAAAGTTCTACTCCACATTGCTATATATATTACTAATGCCACTTTAATTCATATTATTTAAACAACTATGCATGTGCTGTGGAGTAGAAAGAAATCTAGTCAATCAGAATTCAATACTTGCTATTATTGAAAACATCCATACCATACATACAAAACCTCACACTAGAGGAATTAAAAAAGGAATCATAAAAGATCTTTCATCTGACAAAGCTTGAGGAGTCACTTCTTGTACACTTGGCACATTTCATTATGAATGAATTTGTAAATAAATCTTATAGAATAGCTCAAACTTTTCATTCTTTCCCATCTTTTAGTGTTTCTGAAGTACAAGCAGCAGCACCTCCGATACTGCAATTTTGTTTCATCAATGGACAAAGACTGATATGGTATCCAAGAATCAAATTAGAAGGAAAAGACAGGAGTAAATATTCTGTCAGTGTTGTTCAGTGTTCCTGTGCAATAAAAGGAAATCTGATTTTCTCATCCCTTCTCTTGCATTCATATTTTCCTCACTACAACAAAAAGCTAGGCAAGTCTCAGTGTTTTACGAATCAAAAACATGGAAACAGCAGCTTTACTGAAAACCTGTTGTCACAGGCTTAGAGTAACTTTCAGCTAAAATCTCCTGAGGTATGGGGAGGTGGGAGGCTGAGACCTATCCCTTCTCAAGTCATACTGAGGACATAGGCATGGGAAGGAATTACCATTACAGGGGTGCAAATTTCAAAGCATCAGCTATCTGCTACTTTTGTCCCAAATAAAATATAGGGTGCATTCTTCTATCAATCTCTTTTCCACAAGTCATTTTAGCACTGAGTAAAAGACTGGCAATATACCCCTGCACTTAAAGTTTATGCCCTTGGTTACCCTGGGTTTACTTGCTCAAGTGCCTCTAATGCTAATGGTGAGAATGCGCTTGAATAGTCCAGAGATGTCTTGCTATGATCAGACTACTAAGTAGGACCTGACTAAAGGTTCATTGTATTTTTCCTTAACTTCCCCTCATTTCAGGAGTTAATTATCTGTAAGAACATTATTTTAAAATAATGAATCCAGTCTCAGCTGGAGGCCTACTAAGCAACTGAAAAGAGGAAACCTCACAGAGAAATTACTAAACTAAGGCTCTTAAAGACTAATTTGCCTATTTTAATCTTAATCAAGTTCCTCTTCAGAAATCTTAGATGTGAACAATTGTCCTTGTAATAACCCAAGTGAATCCACTGCCAACATAAAAATATTATCCACTTCACAATATACCATCTCCAGACTAAGAAAAATGTTGGACAAAGCAGCAGTCCTTGAAGACCATCAGCAATCTCAAATATTTACAGATATTGGTAAATGAAACAGTCTTTCAAGATCCAGAGCTCTCCGAATCACTTCCCAGCCCCCAAGCCAAACACAGTTTATGAACTTCAGACAGAACACCAACTAAGCCTGAATTGCCAAGACAAAGCATTAACGTCAAGTCAAAGTCTAAGAAACCCAAAATCCCTCCACAGAGTTTTGCAAATCCAGAACATATTTGAACTTTACATGGAAAAAAACTTTAATGCATCAGAGTACCACTAGGGAAGTGAACACCTGCATCCAACACTTGGTGAAGTCTCTACAAGAACATCAGGGATCCTAAAGTGGCCTATTATGTTGCATTTTTGGGCCATGCAAATGCCAATGGTCAAAGTCCAAATTTGAAAAATAGAAATGACAGTCTCATTACTATGCACAAATGAGAAAGAACAGTTGTCTTCTCTGTTGGGAAGGCTGTCATAGATCTATAAATAATCAGACATACTGATCGCTCAAAGCCTTTCCTTTTGAATTTCTTCTGTCTTCAGTTGTCAGTAAATATGACATCTGTTGTTGCCATTCAGCTGGCTAATGGCCCTTGTCTAACTTTGAAACATTGGACTAGCACTTTGTGAAGCCTTCCGTAGCCATGAAAGAAAGATAAAGCCAATACTACAAAGTTTCTTGTATTTCTACTCTTCCATTTAATTGCCCTGAAGAACTTAGCATAAGGTAAGCAACACTTATCACCAAGCAGAACTTTGTGACATCCCACAAAAATACTCTTCCAGAATACAAGAACTGTGTCCAAGCAAAGTCTTGTGGGTTCTTTCTTGGAGGAAAGGAGTGGGCTTATTAAGCATGCCTCCATCCTTCCCTGAGAGGGTAATTCAGGCATGCTAACAATATCTCACAAGCAATTGATATAACTAAAAGAGTCTGTATATTCACTTATTGTCACAAAATTAAAGAAAAACATATGGATGCAAATTTACTGCTCTCAATATAATATTAAAAAAAAAAATCAAACCCCAACAAAATAAGGGATCTACTGCTAATATTAAAGCTAGTTAAACCAGAAATAACTTCCATTTACTCTAGACAGCAGTAGAGTTGCATTTGCTCTTTCAAAGGCATAATCAGTTGAAGGGCACATTTTTCTTCTCTTTGTTCTTTCCCATCAATTTTAATGGGTGCAGAACATCAGTCACACGAAATGTAATGGGACAAGAAGATGGATGAGTACATTTGAAGCCACTAGTCACAGGACAGAAAACATCCTGACAAAGTGACACTGGCAGCATAGGGTTCAACAATAGAGCCTGGACAATATTTAGTAAGTGAAGCTACAGTGTTACATGATTTGGTATTCTCACTGGGCACAATCCTTCCCCTGTCACTATTCATCATGTTCCTACAGGTCAGCTTTTCAAAGACATTCCCCTACTGAACATAACCAAATGACATTTTTAAATCCAGAAAATACGTAAATCTGGGGACAAAGAAGTCATTTGAAGATAAATGGGAATGGCCTCCTCTATTCAGAACTTAAAACTACTTCATCAAGAAGGTTTTAAATGGCTTACAAAGATTCACACTTGAGATATGAAACGTATTATGGTTATAGGAGTGAGGAGATTTGAAATCTATGTTGAACTTACTGATATCAACAGGACTCCACTACTAATGAACAGGTAGCAAAAATCCCCTATTTTCACTAGTACCTGAAGAAAATACTAATAAATTAACATTTAGAAATTCCTTCACACTAAAAAGCTTCTAATTTGTACTATACAAGAAAATATATGAATTAAAAAGCAACATGCCTCATTAGCTATCTGAGAAGTGGTTCAGGGGAAATTGCAATGAAAATTCCTATAAAAACTGATGTTTAGTGTATAGTGGAGGAAAACAGCTGTTCAACAAACCAAATCAAACCCTTTCTGTACTTTGAGGAAGCACTGGAAATGCAGACAGTCCACACACTACTGCAACGACCCACTTGTGTTATAACTTTACCAATAAATGCTAAGTGGATTGATCTAGCACTTTACAATGCTTATTGAGATAATCATCATCATTATTGGACAATACTAATTTGGTTTCTTCATTAGCCATTTGCCGAGATCTCTACAGTTAATCTTTAAAACTCTAAATAATACAGAACTTTACACAAGAATGGGAAAAGAGAAATCAGAACCTCTTCAAATATGCCCACCAGAAAAGGAATTACAGCCAGACCTCCAAGTCCTGTTGCTGGACCAAACAGACCCTACACTTCAATATACCCCAATCAACTATGCAATGGCATGCAATATCCAGAAAGCAAAAAGACAACTTTTGGCTAATAAATTGTCCTAAACAGGTCAACATTCCTCTATGGCTTCACAAGATGCACTGTGCAGGTGATGGTGCATTCTTTTCCCTATCAAGTACCTTACTGGAAGCTATTTACATAAACCCTTCTTGCTACTTTCCCTCTCTCCCACAAGATATGAGATTGCTTTCTAAGAAAATCTCTACAAGTATCTCCTGGTGAAACTGATTGCACATAGAGAGGAGTTTCCATCAGTAAGTCACATATCTCAGAATGGGAAATCCAAAGAGGATGTAAATTCCACATTAGAAGATTTGAGATTTCACAAACAGTACACCTAACTCTGAAAACAGCAAGACACTTAAAATAAAGGAACACTTGACTCAATTTTGGTTTCTAAATTTCATACTATATGAAATAACATACCGTTTTATAAACTATTAAAGATATGATATTTCAAAAGTTAATCAACATAAATATTTAGCTATGATGATACATAATTAACATTCAGACATTTCTGGAAATTTATTTCCTTTTTTTTTTCTCTAAGACCATGTTTTGATGATTTTTTTTTTTTAAAGGAATCATGTTGATGGAATTGTATTTCTCAGTGATAAACAACATAGACACCACACATGCTTTCTGGAATTCCCCATTTATAAACTTATGCGTCTCTGTCTTTCCTGACTGCAATAGTAGACTATATGACAAATTAAAAAACAAACAAACAAACAAAACAAAAAACCCAAAACAAAAAACAAACAAACAAACAAAAACAAAAAAAAACACACCAAAAAATGCAACAAAAAATGTCACTCCCACTTTTAGAAATCTTGACCTCTAAGAAAACATTCCAAATGCTGATGCTTTACTAATAACCAATCTTTTCTTCCATGTTTTCTTACCAGTAACATTTATTTTGGGCTGGTAGTTCCTGTGACCACAGGTGTCATGAGGAATCTGAATATTTCACATTCTAGCCATGGGGAAATCGAAGACTTGAATAATGATTATTCCCTGAGCAGCTTTCCCTGCAAATTCATGACTAAAATATGCAAAAGGCACATTACAAATACAATCAAATATATTAAATAGGTCAGTCAATTGTTCTGTTATATTACAGGTAACCAAAAATGATCCTTTTCTCTGATTATTTCAGCTGTTCAGTCTTCCTAAGGATTTAGCCAAGTTCACCTGCTCCTGCTGGTCCTCAGGACACAGGTTCTGGCACTGCAGTTCCTTGCTTTTCTGACATTATGAAACAACTGGACATGTAATAAGTTTTCAGCTCTTTCCCAGGAGCTTCACCAGTTTGATGCATGTGGATGCAAAATCTGCACTGAAATTTGAAAGCAGGGGAGTCTCTGAAGAAATGTCTGCAGATACTTGCCAAAAACAGCCTGGGGTCTGAAGTGTTGGCAATGATACCTCTGGACAAGCCCTGAAAGGCCAGAGCCAAATAATTTCCTCCTCCTTAGGGCCATACACCTCTGCCAACACCACGTGGCTGGGTCTCAGCCTCACCTCTCAAGCAATGCCACCTACCCTGATATGGGGTTTGGACAACCACCAGAGAACTAGAACCCCAAATAAGTCATTCCCCTTTTATTTCTCCTCCCCAAACCCTTCCAATAATGACAGAACAATACAGAGAACTAAAAATAAAAATAACAATTTGCTAGAAGAAATAGCAGTAACTACAATGATCCCTATCCCTAGGACAAAGACTAAGTGGTTCCCATTCTGCGCCCTACATGTCACATGTCTCCCCAGGGACAAAACCAAAAAGGTTCCAAAAGATGAGAAATGGTCTCCCCATGGACTCAGAGAGGGAGAGGTGGTGAAGAAGCCTCCCCTTCCCACCTGGACCACATTGCCAGGAAAACAAACTAAAATAATGTAGCAAACATTTTTCCATGGGAGGAAAGCTAGCAGAAGCAGGATGCAGGCTCCCTCTCTCCACAGGAGACAGCAAACAGCAATAGAAAAAGCAAAAAAAAACCCAAAACAGCAGCAGTCTCCAGTGCTGGCTAGAAAGGTTAGTGAAAACCACTGAAGTGGCTTGTGGTGGAACAATTGCAAAACTTCTGAAACTGCTGCTGTGGGCGACCCCTCCTCTCTCGGTCAGTGGCAGCAGCCAGGGATGACCGAGCAGCAATGCTCCCTCTTGACAGGGGCTGAGGAGCAGTCCCAAGCCAGCTTTCCCTCTGCTGTGGCAGCTGTGGTGGCAGTGCCAGCAGGCCCTCTCTCCTCCTGTGACAATGGTGCTGTTCTGGAAGGGATTATCTTTCCAGAGAGCCAGGGCAATGAGTGGCCATCCTGCCTGCAGTGCTTTTTGGCTGAAAACCATGCCACCCAGCTGTGATGTGGTGGCATCCAATATTCAAGCTAAAGTTTCACCTCCTTGCTTCATAAACATAACATTATCCACCCCTTATTCTATACCAGCCAGGTCATGCCCAGATTTACACACAAGTAAATCAACAAAAATATTATTTCAATAGTCACTGACCATTCTCCCAAGGTGCTTGTTGAGATCAGTTAGACCATAAGTGGTGTAACTAGAGCAGTCCATACTCATTTGCCCATGGTGTGTACAGTATTCAACAGTAGCGTTATTCAGCAACCAGTGCTATATATGCAATTCAAAATTACAAATGGTTCTCGCCCAACATCAAATCTCCTTAAGGTACACATCATGTTTCCCTATCTTTCTGCATTACCGACAAAGTGCACCCAGGTCCTTGAGCAAAAGCAATCCCACAGATGGGTTTGCCTTTGCTCAAGGCAGGACTAGTCAAAGCAGTCTTTCCTAATACATTTCTCATATGCACTATGGTGACTTTATCTCCATCTAAGGTACATAAGGGTTCTGATTGGTCAGGGCCATCTCAATTCATAAAGCCTGTTACCTAACAAGGTGGTCTTCGCTAAAAGCAGATCTCAACATTTGATGGTCCCACAGCCCATTGCCTTCACTGTGGTTTACAACTGTCCATTGTACCAATCAACTTTCCCAGAGGCTAGTTAACAATAGGGAATATGATATGAATGGTGGCCCTTCTGCTTCCACTTGCATTGCTCTTCTGCTGAAAACCACTTCTCAGCTGTGATGTGGTGGTATTGAATCTTCAGTGCTAAAGCTCCATGCCCTTGCTTTGTAACTATAACACTTAGACATGCAGAAGAAGACCAAACCAGAATTATGACTGTTTCCAAACTTTATCTTTCAATTTCATTCCAATTCCTTTTAAATCTCATAAACCACAAATTAAACATGATTGATATTTGCAAGCTTTTCTCACTGGTCATAAGTGAGACTACTTCCAATGAAAAGTGTTTTTTACAATCCATGATTCCAGGACTTAGGAATAAAATTCCAAACCCTCATATATTGAGATATATGAAATAAACCAGAAAAAATTCCCCAACAGGGTGAAGAATTCCAAAAATAAGTTGTATCTAGACAAATTAAAGATGATCGTAGACTTCTGCAGATTGAGCCCTCTCAGGTTCAACTCTGACATCAATACATATGACGTATAGGAATTCTACATGTGATGTGGTAGTTTGGAAAACTACTTGTTCCACTGTGCTTATGTTGTTCCAGAGGTCAAATGTCATGGCCAAAACCTCTAGGGAATAATCAGTACTGCAAAAAATGAGGTAACAAAACAAAGGAAAATTAATGTTTGTTTTGCTTCAATTTGCTGATTATCAGGGTTTGTTTCTGTCAGTTTAATATACAAACAAAATCCACAAACCTCTTCCTGGAGGAAAAAAAAGAATGTATTATTTTTTTCCACCTGAGAGAAGGATATTCAGGATTTACTTACTTCCTCAAAGCGAAACAATAAAAACCCACAATAGTGAGGGTCATAGAAGTCTACATCATCCTATTATGCAGAAATGGCCAAATAGCCACCCTGTCCCCTGCCTGTCCATACCAGTGTTTTAAACTGAATTACAAACAACTATAGATGAGAGTTTGCAGTGTGTTATATGGAGACACTGCAATTCCATTTCTAGGTTCAGTCCATGACATGAAAGTATTTGTAAATTCTCTCACCCACTGTTTGTTATAAAAATACTATAGATAACCTTTGAACAGTTACTGATTTAATATCCTTTCTTAAAAGATTAATTTTTGTAACAGTTATTGAGCAAAGTAAAACAAATTACAAGGTTATTATACACTAGCTAGAAAAGTAACCATCTCCACTGCAACCATAAAATAAGTGTATCAAGAATAATTGGAATTGAAATTTTAAAATTCTTTCATGTCTTGATATTTTGAGGTGATGTTTGCAAACTAGGAAATCCTCTTGCACTTGAAAAAAACCCAAAACAACAACCTAACAGGATCATTAAACTAGTTTACATTAACCTAAAAGATGAGAAAAGCCTTTGTGGTTGAAATTAGCCAGTTGGTTCAAAGTTCTGGGGTTGACAGAAAAGCAAATAGAAAAAGCTCATGCCCCTTAAAATAACAGGTCAAACATACTGTGAAGCTAAACAGTCAAAAAAGGCAATAATTTTTCAGCATTTATTTTTTAATTATTTTTATGAGACCTCACCAAATCCCTTGGGGTAGAAGGATGGCTGGTTATCACCAAGCCCTGCTGTACATGTCTCCATTAAGTTCTTAGCTCTTGAGAGAAAGCTGATGAAACAACCTACTGTCAATTAACTCCAAACATACACATGGCTGTGTTTGGCTGACATTTTAATGCCCTTCCCCTTCAATGAACCACAAAACAAAAATACTGAACCTCTAAAATATGCTTCTTTGACAGAATGCTCAAAGTAGCAAGACTGGCTTCATTACACCACTGATGTAAAGAACTCACAGAAAGATACATTTTGCCTTTGGCCTAAGGATTATATCCATACCAAATCACATCAGGAAGCAAGCTTCAAGAAGGGATAGCTCTGTAAAAAATAAAAATCTGATCATCAGAAGAATCCTCAATCCCTATTGTTAAATTCAAGATGCAAGGAATGACAGAGAAAATCATGCTATTCAGTACCTGAACCACTTTTTTTTTTTTCCCCCCCCATGGCATTGCATATAAAATCACAGAATCATAGACTATCCCTGCAGATTGCAGATACAATCTCAGTATGGCTTTTTATAGCTGCCTCTGTTGTACCCATCCCCTGAATTCTTATCTCACATACTACTGTCTGCTTTCTTATCACAGGATGACTCTCTCTTTATCTTTCCTCTTGAGCTATGCACAGGAACTATATGCCTTTTACAAGACAGTAAACAAGGACAGAAAATGAAAGCCTGGCTCCAGTAAAGTCAATGGTAACACTTCAGAGTTTCCTGTATTTTATTAGAAGAAAAGTATACATTTTATCAAAGACACTTGATGTGAGATACAAAATAATACTTAGGCACTTGGCATATAATTCAGGTGTCATGTTCAAAAGAATGATGCTAAAAATCCTGTGAATAGGTTTATGTTTTTAGAAAATCAAATGGCAACTTCCTTACCTGTGTAGTTACATGCATGGATGTCTTCTTTACAGCCCCTACATAAGCAGGCACCTAGATCTGATTATTTTAAGCAGGCTATGTGTTCCCATACTCAAATCCCAGTCCTCCAGGACTCCTCAGGGAACCTTCACACCCAAACAGAGCTCTGTGTAGGAGCCTATATCCAGGCAAGTGGTGGCCTTAAATACATATCTTCTCTTTTAAGCAACTGGCATGCTTAAAGAGACTCGAAGCACAGAGCTGAAGAGTGGGTGCCCCAGGCTCTGGGGACAGTTACTGCTGGGCAGACACTCGCCAGGTGCACAGACCAGTATCCAGTGAGCTCCTCCACCAGAAGCAAGAGCTCAGTTGTTAGTCATGTCACAACACTGGTGTATCTTCCTGAGTACAGTGTTCAATAGGATTCGTTATTTCTATGCTACTTAATTATTGGTGTAAAGTAAATAATCAAGGAAACAGAACCAGGAACCCAGTGCCTGCTAATGCAAAGATCCTCTCTTAGCTATACAAGTTAACGATTTGAACCTGTTTTTGAGTCTTTTCATTTCAGCAGAGATTCTTTAAGGAAATTTCAAGAAAGTTTCTAGGATATGTCTAGAAATGCATGACAAGCTTTCCTTGACTACATATTTACCATAAATACATTACTAATATGAGACAGTGCAGCTTTAAGGGGAATTATACAAAGCAAATCTCTAAAATTTTTTCAATTAAACTGAAACAGTATGCCTGCAATTTTGTTGACTCATTCAGCACCTTAAGATTTATTTTTCAATTTTTCAAACAGATAAATGAGTATTCAAAAGAGTTCCTTAGGAAATAGAAGTAAGAATCACGGGATTATCAATTGTTCTGTTTAAAAATTTAGAAAGAATCAAGAAATAAAAGACAGGAAATGTGATAAAACCAGATCTACTTCTGCTACTGACTTAATTCAACTCAGATAATTCAACTCATTTCCAGACATTTAAATTAAGAAATTTTTCCTTTCACGTTCTCCAGACCTAAAAGTGTGCTGCTACAGAATTTCTAATAAAAAGATATAAATCAAAAGTTACTTCATGGTGATGCAACACAAGACAATACTTTCCCATTGCTAGTGAAATTCATGAGGAGTATTTGGAGGTGGCGATAATATACAGCAAAGGTGACACAAAAGCTGTGGTAGGTATCTACAGAAAAGAATGAGCGCTAATGGCAGCCACTCCATAGGAGCTGTGACAAATACCTCACATGGCTTAAGTATAAAAAAAGAATATTAGTGGCTGAAGGTTTGTTCAGGAGGAACATTAAGTATCACATATGTAGTCTATTTATTAATTAATCTTCTGAACAAACTCATCAAGAGTTCATCAAGACCAGAGAAAGTGGGTTCCAATGCCAAGGAACACTGAGTGGTCCGCAGTCTTCTTTGCTTATTCCATTGCCAGCTATAAGCAGCAGCTCCTGAAACACAGAGAGGTGCCTCTGCTGTGTCAGTGGGCAGGCTCAATTTCTTTCTTGTGAGCAGCTTTCAATTTGAAGAGATGTACTACTAAAACTTAGTACTTCAAGTAGCCCAAGGGATATCAGAATGAACATAAAATCAGAACTATAAACTGGTGAAAATTTGAGCTTTATGGTAATTATGGAAACCAACATGAGAAGCAAACTGCATAATCAGTCTTCAGAGGATTTTAAAACCCTGTGATCAGGCTCTACTATCATCTCAGGTCAAATTTAAAATATAAATGTGCAACCTTCCAGTTTTAATCCCAGCTCCATCACTAAAATTGTGAGCCATCCCAGACAGCCTCTGTTTTCCCTTCTAGCTTTTCTCCTTTCTCCCTTTCAATTCTAAGTTCTCATGAGCTAGATCTGCTTCTTAAGATCTAACTCAAAAAAGAAATTCACATCATTCTTCGGTTGACCTCCAAAAGCAGTGTTCTCTCTCCCCTCTTTTTCACTGGGTTAAGTGCACAGTTTGAAAATAAAGCACAAAAGTTCAAGCAAACAGAAATTATTCCCACATGATATTCACAAAATTCTGAAGAAAATATGCATTTTCTTGTGTCTCACACAAGGCTACTGAAGATTACAGCTGATTCCCTTCAACCCTTGCCATATGTATCTTATCCTTTCACCCAAATGAAGGAGTCCTCATCACACTGCTTACAAATGACTTAAACACACTTCTTTCACCCCTTCAGTGCAAAAGAAATTCAGCTAAGAATGGCAGAGGTCTGCTCCTAATGGACATGAGCATACATCAGATCCCACCCTCTCTAAGTGACTTGACATAGACTTCCTGGCTGCACACTCATTAGCTCCATCCTGCTTATACAGCACACAGGAAATAATATTAAAGTGCTCTACAAAGTAGCATGTAAGGCCATAAATTTCAAATTGAGACATCTTCCATTTCTGCACTTGTAGGCATATGGAGAAGAGGGCTTGAGGGGGGTAATCCGTCTGATACCTTCCTACCGTGAAATCAAGAAGTAAATCTGAGCCATCCTCACATCTTGAGGACTGGTGAAGAGGCACTCAGAAGCACAAGGATCCTTCAGCATTGCACAGTGGTATCTCAAAAGCTTTCATTCTTAAAATATGACTATTTGACTTTTTGTTTTAATCCCAATCTGCACATGCAAAACAGAGTTATCAAAATAAACATCTCTGTCACACTAGGAAATGATGCTTTTGGCAAGGGCCCCTCTGGTCTCTGAACAGCTATCTCAGTGAAAGGCAAACAAGTCTGGAGGAAAGGAATGGGGAGAAGAGTGAGGAATTATAGATATTCTAATGATGTCTTCATTTCTGAGCAGCTCTACAAGAAAATGCTCCATGGTGCTGAATCTGACCTCACTAAAAACAGTAGCAGAAAACCTGCCACACTGTAAGTGCTTGCACAGCTCTCCTCTTCAAACATGCTTTCCTTTGTTTACTGTATCTTTAAGTACATGAATGTACTGACCACCCAGAGTATCAGGTAGCCTACCATGGGAAAGGTGAGAGATTAAAGTAGGATTGATTCTTTATATGAATATAAATTAATCTATCTGATCCACATTATGCTAGTAAGCCACAGCTCATCCTCAGTCAATTCATGTCCCTGACAGGCTAACTTGTCCCAAGCTCTCCAGAAATCATGCAGATGAAAGAGCCAAGCCTGTGGTATAGGAATTACAGGACTGGAGAGTTAAAAAGGGAATTGCAAATCAAGTAGTAATGCCTGCCTTGGCTTAATTCAATGTATCCTATTCTACTGCTGCTCCCCCCTCCCAGCAGCAGCAAATCAGTATTGTACACAGAAGCAGTCATGGTGTGAGACACTACCTGAGCTCTGCTGCAGCACCTGGTTAAAAATATGCTCAGTATCCTCGGGGCTCTGACCTGCCTACACTGAAACAAAGATAGGGATGAGTTTACAGATGAACATAGGATCTGGCAGTGAGCACACTAAGTCATTTCTTTGCTCTCCTTCTGCACCTTATCAGTGATATTTCCCTAACAGCACAGGATGCAGCACCAGGCTCACTGCATTTCAACTCCCCAAGGAAACTCACTCAGATCCGCCTAGGGATAACACTTTATCTGGCAAGCACCAGAGTAAAAACTGAAAGCATTAGTTAATTTTGCACCTTGGTTGCTCATATCCATAGACACTCCAACTCAACAGCAGAGAAGATAACAGATAAAGGGAAGAATTTCTCTAGAATCTCTTAAAAACCCCACCTTTGGGCTTGCTGATTAATCACATTTACTACCACGCAACATTACTGCAAGGAATATTTTGAAAATACATTTACATTTGCTGTAAACCAAGCTCAGTGTCTTTTCTTCCCTACACACATTTAGGAAATGTCTGATTCTCTCCACAGCATAGCCTGCATTTCTTATTCCCTGGAACAGAAATGCAGACACAGACCTACTCTACTCCATTTTACACTTTCAGATCAGTTTGGCAATCAAGAGCTGGGGAGGGGAAAAAGGAAGAGAGGGAAATGTACTCCTATGCTTTTCCTTGTGTTACTGCTGTAAGAAAAAATGATTATAGGTTTATAACTAAATACTGAACTAAAGGGTTCCACCTAGGGACCATCCTCACCAGGGAAGGCAGCGGGCATGTTACCTGCAAATGGACACTCTTTTGGGAGTGAATATGTCTGCTGGTTCTGTGATAAAAAATGATGCAGAAGTATTGCCCCCAGTAGTAATTAACAATGTTAATCTTCTTCTTCCTCTCTATGGTGATAAAAAGAGTAATTTTTATATTTAATTAATGCAGAGGATCATTTTGGAAACTGGCTAATGAGGCTCTGATCACATTACCATGAAAATGTGCATTAACACTGCAACTGAGGAGGCTGCTTCATGTGTAGAGAATCCACTTTGTAATTAGCCCACTGTGAAATGAATCACATCAGGAGGAACTCGGATCCGCTCGGCACTGGGCACTTAGCTACTGCTGTGCCAATAGACCACCAACATTCTAAGCTGGTTTTTCTCCTCTGCACTGCCTGTCAGCATCAGTGCAGTCCAAAAATGCCAGTGTTCAGCCTCTGTCAACAGCAATGTGTCAAAGGCAGGACAAATTACAGAGAGGGAGAGAACAGATGCTGAAAGGCACTAAAGTTTAGTACATGAGAGTGTGCTGTGCCAAGAGGAAAAAACAAACAAAAAGCTGCAAATAAAATACTGACTCAATAGGATCTGAGCAAAAATTATGGGCTATTATGGAAAGTGCTTGTTTAGTCTTTTCTCATCTTATTCTGAAGGAGCTGGGAACATGTTAGCATCAGGCTGCTACTCTGCTACATACTACACTGCTATGATGCTGAAAGAGACCCTAAAATATCTAAATGAGATTAAGATCTTTGTCTAGCAGTAAACCAAAATAACACACACAATGAATGAACAAGCAGCACATCTCATCCATGGCCACCCTGTTGTACTCAGTATCTGTTTAAAGGTGACAACACATTTCAGAATGATTTCAATTTTAAGCAATTAATCTGAAAATTTAATATACTTCTCAGCCAGCACATATATGCCATAAAAACTTTGTTCCATAACTTAGAAATACCTGAGATCACATACCTAATGCTTTCAGAGGCAGCAGTGCAACTTATCTGAAATCAGTTTTATTACCAAAGCCAAAGGCTCCCTTAAAACATCACCACTGTGGTTCAATGAGACTGCCGCTATATGACTGACATCTTGGCAGAAGATGCACAAAAATGTTAAAAGAATCCCACAGGAAGTCATCTGAAGGGGGAGTGGCATATGAACAGAAAACAACAGACACCCAAAATACTAATAATTACCAACCTCCCCCCAAACAACTTAGGCAGTAATTTTGCAAAGGAAAGAAAAAAAGGCAAAGCAAAACAAAAGTACTACTTACTCTCTCTAAAGAACACACATTTTTACTCTGGAGATGCTGGTAATATCCTCTGCACTCACCTGTGAAACTTCATAGAGCAGTTTGTAGTGCTCCTCTCTCTTCTGAAAAGTGCACAGATTGCAGCCCATCCTAATAAGCAACACAAGAGCAAAGCCTCTAATTTCCCCAGCACTGAACGGCAAATGCACTGACAGGGAATCACCCTCCAGACTTGTCTACTGTTTTTCATCAGTCACTCCAGCTCCGACACACAGGCACGCCACTGTTAGCTGGAAGCACAAGGCAGGGCAGTGTGTAGCAGCATGCTCTTCTTCCCTTTCCCTAACTATCTTACACTCACGTATACACACACAGAGTTTCGACTCAGTTCATGGCAACACTCCCCCTGTCTCTGCATCAGTGCACATGACTACACAGATTCCCACTCATGAATATTAATAGCCTCTCATTGATTATTTATGACAGAACGTGTTAGTGGGGAGGGGTGTCATAGCTGCTGCTGATGACAGATGAATATTCACTAATTAAGAAGCAAATGTACTGTGGTTAAACAAAATTCACTTGTGTCAATACCAACTCTGTTTATTAAGGTTAGAGAGACTAAGCTGCACGCCTTTCACCCACACTCGCCTTAATTGTGAGACTAATTCATTAATAGGGGTGGGAAAAGCACAAATCAAGTCTTCAGTTAAGTCTCCACCTTGTGCAGCAGGGATCATGGAATGCAATTAAAATATTTGTAAACATTTTAGGAGGATGCTTGTGAAACCTGAGCTGATGTTGCTAACAATTCAAAGCAAAGAAGGAAGGAGAGAAAATTAATCCAGATGGCTATACTTCCAGCTTCAACTTTGACACTGCCAAATTTAGCCAAATGTCAGTGTACTCATAAAAGGCATGGGATTATAACAACTCATCATATGTATCCAGTAAATATGAAAGTGCAAGTGTGCCTGACCTGGTGCTCTTTACATATATACACACATTGTACTGTCTATTAAATAACCTCACATAATAACCTCAAGTCTCTTTCTTTCATGTATAACAGATTAATAGTAATTATACACCAAATTTCTCAGAAACTCAACAGATATACCCTTTTGGACTCCTAGATATCAAAGCTTTTGTTACAACATCATTATATCTGATTTTACCATTTGTAAATTTGCTTTTAATGGTGCCACAATTCTCAAGGCAAGGATACATTTAAAATTACATCCACATGTTAAATATTAAGACCAATGGAAATAACACTCAATTTGAGACTGACATTAATTCCAGTATTGTATATAATAATCTATTGGTAGTTATGCAAGATAAAAAGCTCAAGCTATGACAAATCAGGACAAAAAACCCCAACTTGGCTTCCACTTTGTCCCTCCTTTCACAGCAACTTTGCTCATTAATAACTATATCCTTGTTTCAAAGCATCTTTAATCTGGAGGGAATAGCAGGTGGAATCCAAAGCAGAAATAATTACATGGAAACCAATGAAACCAGTTAGTTAAGACTGACACTGGGCCCTAAAGAGTTGCAATCATTAAGCACTGATGTACAGCCACCAGGGCTTTTTTGGGTGCAGTTTCTTAAAAGTGCTTTGTAAAACATTTAAAATCAATAACAGGAAATGATTCTAATGAGCACTAATTGATAACAAATTGGCTTTGCATCTAACAGCACCTCAAACACCACCAATGCTGGCTAGCAAGCAGATCAACAATCATGTGCTGCTTATCAGTTCAGCCCCTAGGGATGTAATAATCCGATTTTCTGGGCCCTAATTTTGCCTAACAGACAGGATAAAAGTCAAGCAGAGAAACCTACAGGAAAAACTGGACCATTGCTGCAAACTGGTCTTGTTAGTAAAGTTTGCTAGAACCTCTCTGTAAATTACAGAGGTTGAGACTAAGTCTTAATTAAATTTTATCTCCTTTAATAAATGATCAGAGTCAGGAGGAATCAAATAATGACCATTAACGGAGCAAGCTCTTTTACATATCAGCTTCCAGCACTGTTCTGAAGCAGAACATTAATTTTTATTTGGTGGAAGAATCTGAACAGGCAGGTTTGGTTATGAATTTTCTCCGAAGTCCAAAGGTTTCAAAGATGAGCTACAGAGGCATGTTCATTGTTAGAAAGAATCAGCCTCTGTTCTCCTTCTCCACATTCACATGAAATGCTGTTCATGCTGAGAGGTTTAAATCCATGAAGCAAACATCAACTCAATCTTTGAAGGTTTCTATATTTTGAGGTGCAGAAGGGTTCTCAGATGTGTAAATTTTGAACTTAAGAAAGTCAGATCAATGAACAAGACAACAGTCATTCAAGGATAACCATGCCATCTTTCGATGAAAGTGTTTCCTCCTTCTACTGACACAACTTCTTCCTCTGACACATACACAGTTTGAAAGCTAAACCACATTCTCGAAAGGAACATGATTTACCTGGGTGTATTTTTTATAGTCTCTTAAAATTAATTCTTAAAAAGTGGTGGGGGAATGATATATTATTACAAAAATACAGTTATATACAGGAAACAAGAAACAACACCAAAAAAACCCCAACAGACAAAATAAGCAATGAAAAGCTCAGTTAAGCTTTCAGCAGCTTCCCCTGACAGTGTCTTTTTTCATTGTTCTTCTTCTGGTTCTTTTGTTTACTTCACTGGAGCAAACATAGGCTTCTTCATTCATTTATCAAGTGATTGCCCTCTGCCCATACAGAGAGTAAAAAAGGTTCTGCCTTCTATGTCTGCAACCACTAATGGGCAGAGTCTGTGGGGCTGAATAGATTTATTTGAGAAGGAAAGGTGTACTTTCAGGTTCTTGAGCTCCACCTGAACATATAGCTTTGATTTTACAAGGAGTCAAAATACTAAATATTTGAGGTAAAACTTGATAGAAATACAAACTGAAAAGAAATATATAATGTGTTTTGGTCAAATTGAATTTGATATTGGGAGAAAGCAACCTCTTTCTTTCCCTTTTTCTCTCCCTCATCTTAATTGCCTTCCAACACTGTGCAACTAAAAAGACCAAAAAGTACTAAAACATAATCAAATAACTCTTATTTTGTATGCAATTCAAAGATATTTTAATAATTCAATGTTTTTCTTGATTGTGGAGTTCTTTATGCTCATTGCCAACAATTTAATCTTACCATAAAGACTAAAATCATAATTCACAGTCAAACCAGCAATGCAATAATGAAAAGGGATAGAGTTTAATTTTAAGAGAGTTATAACAAAATTTCTGTTAACATTTTCAAACAAGGTGCCATTGTTTAGGTTCCCTAATTCATTTTAAGTAGCTGGGATATGACTTACATATTTGGTATATAGTTTCCTCATGGAGGTATAGAAATGTCTAATTATAAGCAGCCACTCTTGAAAGTTTATCACTGCAAATAATTCAAGACAATGACACTGCAAATTAAAGACTATTCACTCCCTTACATCTCCTTTATCACACTGGTAAAAGAAATAATAAAATATAACATTCATTTTAAGTGAGGAAAGTGAAGTTGTCCACCACCAAACCCAGTGGTGAAACCCAGTGCAACATATGTGGAATTCCAAGTTTTCTTTGCAAGCCCCTGAATTCACACACTCCTCCTGAATGTGTCAATGCATTTGCTCCATGAATTTTAAGGAATTCCCACAAATCCAGCTCTCAGAAGAGATGGCACAACGATTTAGTCTAAGGGCTGCATAGCTGTAAAACAAAAGTATTATAAGAAAAAAGGGAATTGGAAAAACCCTTTGTTTATCCTCGCTGTCCTGAACAAAGGCTTGAACTCATAAAGCTTAACCTCACCCTAAGCAGATCTTTTAGTTCATTGTGATATTTAGTGTTTTTCATAAAGCCTCAGCTGGTAGAATCAGGTGATCATATGCATCAATCAGCGTGCATATTAGAAAAACAAGGAATTTTCCAGAACTGTGATTGCACAGAAAACCTTAAAAACCTTCAGTAAATATAACTGAAAGACTCAGAATTTGCAGGTTGAACTGTAAGACAACATAATGTATGTTACCCAGTAGGCTAAATGAAGGTGCAAACTATGGAAGTACAGAATCATTGAAATGAGCCTAGGTTTCAATAAAATGGATTTTTGAAAATATAATAAACTGCAAAATCTCACCACACTTCCTACAAGATACATGAAAGCCTTACTCAAAGTAAAAATGCTGTATGTTTTCCACAGGCATCAGAACATACTTAAAAATGCATTAATATAAAACCTAAGAATTTGTATCTACAAAAAAATGCAATATTCTCTGGAACATTAATTTATGTTCATAGGAAAGGCACTTGTTTAAACTCCTGTCTTTTAGTACAGCTAGCAAGACTTCATGTCCTGCTCAAAGTAACAGTAAAATAAGGGTGGTAGGAGAAAAAACAAGACATGAAATTCCCATGTTCTGTGTTTCCCAGGAAATACAAAATTTATCTGAATTTATAATTTATCTGAAAACTATCCAGGCCTACCTGACTATAAATCAAATGGGCTCTGTAACTGGTATCTTCCATTAGACTGAAATGCCTCCTGGAAGGTAGGGAGCACCTACCACATTGTATTACACAAGTCCAGTCTATTGATATCTATTGATTTTTTTTACCCCATTCATGGTTCAATTGATATGGAATCTATAGGATCCCCTGGGGTTTGTGGTATTTCTTGTCCAAAATGTAAATACCTGTCTAAAGAGAAATGGAAAGCAAGCAATGAGGAAACATTTCTGTCACACTTGCTTACCGTACAAGATCTACTTGTTCCTTCTATTCTACACAGGAAAAGAAAAGGAAAATAACTCTTCTGTTTTAACCCCTCTATTATCTACCAGTTCCATACAAATGGCCTGGCTAGCTTTCTTAGGGAAAAGTACAATTCCTTTACCAGGTCTACTGGCCAAGCTTCAGACTGCACAGACACTTCTTTAGCTCTCTTTTTTTCCCCTAAAAGTTTCATCCAGGATATTCTTTTCTGAAGTTTTTACTCAGAGGGACTTCCTTATGGCTCCTTAAACTTTTGCCATAATCAGTTACACAGCTGTTGCAGAAAACCAAAAGATGCCTATGCTGAACTTTAAGACCTTAAGAATAATAAAGGTTGGTGTCAGGACTTTGTTACCAAATTCTAGAAGGTACTGAACCTTCTCTTGACTTTCTCTACCTCACCACTTAGCTACAAGGAAACTATCTTACACACCTTTGCTTTTTTTAAACCATGTTATCGTGTGAAACCAGGTTGATGGCTCTTAACTGCACTAGAGAGTTTCAATACTATGGAGTGTACAGAACAGAATTACACGCAAATAAGCTTGAAAAGATTTAAGAAAACAAAGGATTAATCAGGATAGACAACCTTAAAGTGTATGAACACAGTTGTGGGAAAAAACTCTGATTATAGATAAATTGGGATATGAAGGCCCATGTCTATAAACATTAAATAATGCACTTAAGGAATATTGCTAAAATATTCAGTCATGGTCTCTGAAGTAGTTACTTCTTCTCAGAAAACAGATCTGGAATTGTGGACAGTTTCCTCAAATTGTTTGAGAAGAAGACTGACAACAGAGCAGAAACTATTGTAAATAAACTGCACAAACCTCAGAAATACCCACATTTGAATATAGATAGCAGTCCTGGTCTTTCCAGCTTTAAATCATTCAGTGGAAATGAAGGAGCTATGAGGAACAAATTAGAAACATAGATGTGTAACAGTTCACTTTCCCTGCATCTTTTACTTTAATCTATACTTTTTTTCCACATACAAAAGGCATTCCTTCTCATATGACACAATGAAATAATTAGATAATACATTTAAAAGGAAACCTGGATTTTTTTCCAAGTAATTTGACAGTGGAACTCATTACTAAAACTCTGAGGAAGTAAAAATCAGAAAGAGGTTCAAAAAGGTATTAGACAACTTTACAACAGATATCTGTCCATAGTCTTCTGCCTGCTTAGGAAGCCCATAATTCACTGACTCCTGGGAGCTGTGAGAGATCAGACAGCAGTGAGATTTCTCTCCATGCATCCCCTTGCTGATAGCTTCCCTGTGTTTATTATCTGTCTCTTCAGAAATCTAATATTGGCAATATGATCCCTTTACTAATTCAGTTCTACAGCTCCAAATTTACCAGTTCTTGAACAAAAAGCTAGAGTATGTACTTAACTGAAAGTTCTTTAGCTAACACTAGTTGCTAATACATAGTCCAACTGCATTACAAGGCTTTATTAATGATCAGATAATGACTTTGAACTTCAAACACATTTATAAAAGTCCATTTTATTATTGTACTAATTGGTTTCAAAGCTATTAAAGCTACATCTGTTAAAAAAAAATAATAAAAAATAAGGGGGGAAGCCATTTTTCCCTCCACCTGAGGATGATAGCTCCTTTTACATCTGTGTGGGAAAGAAAGACCATTTGGAACTAATGCCAAGTTCAGGCCCAGATCAAACAAAGGCAAATAACAATGAAAGGCCTCAATGAGAAACTGGCCTCACAGTACAAAATTGTAATTCAGTTGCTGAAGCAGCAGGAACTAGTTCAGAGGATGAGAGCAGCCATGAGGAAGTCCTTGGCTCTGTTCTTTCCTCTCATACCTGTGTCATTAGAAAAGCCCATCCTTTTTACATTCTTATAAAATAAGTAAAACCTGTCTTGCAAGAGCATCAATTCAATGAACCTTTAAAGACTTTGCAGAGTTTTTCAAAGAATGTATTATGGAGGGCTGTTACACCCACCTAAATTCTGCTGAGGCCACCTTTGTAGCCTCCAGCACTCAAATGTAATAAACATGCCTTGTCATAAAACTCAATTAAAATTTTAAAGTTTTATACTGCATATCAGTATAGAATTACAAAATGAAAAATTACTCATTACTTGAAAAAGTCCCTAGCTAAAAATAACAAACACAGCAATTCGAGTGATTAGAAAAGTTAACAAGATATATACTTAGGCCGAGGTGATGGTTGAACATGCCTTTATCCTGGAGTAACTAAAATAACTAGCTAGAGGTAGGTTAGACTATTTCCTTTTCAGTTGTCTTCCAGTTTAAGTACCATTAGTTGGATAAATCTACAAGAGTAGTTTTGGCACACCTGAGTATTTCCAAAGTGAAGTAAAGATGCTGAGAGGTGTAGTTTGTCATGAATATGGCACTGCCAGTATAGAGACACATTTACCAATACAGACACACCACTGTTCACTTTCAAAGCTCATACGATTGACAATCTGGAAGAACTGTTGAGGGATTCATGCCACAAAAGAGATTATTATGTCTTGACCAATATACATGGCTGACTGTGCCCTAGAAAAACACCCCAGGACTAGGGAAGATTTCATGGCCTTGAATGGATTTTCATGGTGTTGAAGCTCAAAAGGAGACCTGTACTGAATCAGGCCATAAGAGAAGCTGCTTTTCTCCTTTGCCAAAGCATAAAGATGTTGTAATATAACTGTCAGAAGTTCATACTACTATAATAAAAAATAATTTTATAACACAGATAGGACCAAAGTCTTTAAAGCAGTATTGAGGCAGAGGGGAGTTGGTTGCTTTTGTGTTACTATTCCTGACTTTATCACTCTAAAGATAGTATTACGTAGTGTATGTGATTGTATCTCAAATCTGGCTCCCAACACACACCTGACAGAATGACAGATGCAGGCATGGCACTGCACGATGCTGCAGGAGGAATTGTCCATTGTCATCAGCAAATGCTTTGTAATGATTTAAAATCAGCTGTAATGATTTAAATGCAGCTTCCCCTCCTATAAAATCCCCAGTGTCAAAGGTTTAGTTTCTACATTTTTTGGGCTCTTTGAAGCTTAAAATCACTGCCAGTGCACCTGCTTTCTTAAAGATCATTGGGTAAATATCCCAGCAAAACCCAGTCAACCTGGTTTTAGTTACTTTACCTTCTGCTCTAGGAGAAAATTAACATTATGAGATGTGTTTTTCCCTGAAAATTCTTGGTGTTTGGTTACTGTGACAGCTGTCAGGAGATGCAGGAGTCTCTCTGGTGGATGTTGACCCAGCTGGCCTAGGCACAGCCCAGTCCCTGTCCCCATGCCAGCACTGCTGGAACACCATGCCAGCCACTCTGCCACTGTCAGGGTGCCCTGAGCCCCAACAGCACACCAGAGCTCAGACTTGCCAGTGTGCCCTGACAAACCCTAGCTCCTTTCAAAGCTCACCCAGGCTATTGTGAAACGGCAATGTCAGGTCTGAACTCAGGTAATAAGGAGTTAGGAAGAAACATGTAGAAAGAGTGAAAAAACTCCTGCAAAGCTACAAGGATGGTGACAAATTAAATCTGATTAACAATGCCTCTTTTTGTTCTATTTTGATGTTGTGTGGAAAAGAAATTAGCATAGCAAATCCTGCTTTATCTCTGAATGAAGTGTCAGATCCTTAGTCTAAACTCTGCTTGTTTCTCCTGGAATAAAAAGCCAAAACAAAGAGCTTGTCAGCTTCAGAAGGGAGACTGGTCACACTTCAGAGGTTTGCAGGGGTGGGTGCCCACCCAGTCATTGCTGCCTAGCCACAGGGACACCACTGCCACCCAGCCCTGCTGCTGCCATCCCTGTGCTCTGCTTCAGCCTTACTGCAGATTGATTGCCAGGACTTCTGGTTTGTCTGAGCCCCCTGGACAGGCACAATCAAAACACTTTTTGAACATAGCTTCCTAAAATAGCCAAAGGGCAATGTACAGTAGAGCGAAAGAATTCAACCACATTACAGTCAAAGAATAGTGCAAATTAAAGTGGAGTGCTTAACTTGTATTTAGTAAAAAAACCCATATGAAATAATACAAACATCAAGATCACTTAAAAGAAACCTTCAGGTGGGAAACTGGAATTGTAGAGGCAAGGGTCTCATTCACTTTACCGAGACTGAGGCAGTTAAAACCATCACTGTGTTCTGAAGATGAACCCTTAGCATCCTTCTCCAGTGGTAGGTATTAATGGATTAAATAGTAGCAACATCACTGCAATTCATCGGGGATGAAAATCCTTCACAATTAAACTTTCACACAGTGAAAACACGTTCTCCCAGAAGTTATGCATTTTGGATTTCAAAATACACCCTTCTTGAAATATACGCCCGAGCTCCCTAGTGCGTTTTGGTTGTCAATATCAGTCATAAATAAAGATAAAGCAGACTGTAGACCAGAGAAATATGATGACAAATGAAACAGAAATCTCCTGCTCCATGAATCTTTGCTTTGTAATTCTCCACTGATGTTGTGTCCAGTACTAGTGCTGGGAAAAGGACGATTTTTAAAGGAGCCTTCCTATGCAGTGTGTTCTGTGATTGTGTGGTTTTACCTGAACTTCTTTCCTTACTAAGAAATATCTGCCCTCCTTTGTTCAACAGTGCCATGAGTGCCCTTGTTACCCTTATACTTTACCAAAAGCAAACAATACTATTTCTTGAAAATAATAAAATAAAATTTTATCTTTGCAGGAAGATATTTTAGGAGATACCATTTGGAGCTCTCTGTCTCAAAATGTTCAAGGCCACTTTTACAATCTTTCTCAGCTTCTCCAGTAAGGCAGATGCATACTTCGCAACAGTTTAAAGATGCTCACAGCCAGACACACACTTTCCCTGTGCCCCCACAACTACCCATCCACTTGTCTGCCCAGACCAAAGCACCCTGCTGCAATATAAAAACGGATAAACGTAATCTCATATACTCCAGAGACAATTTCAGCACTACAGAACCATTTAACCTCAATAGGAAAACAAGGGGCCTCAGGCCAGGCAGGCATCTCCTGTGGCTAAATCTGTACACATTTGTATTTGTCCATTAAGAAGTCAGACCCCATATTTTCAACTCATTGTCTTCAGAGAGGAGAGTGAGATTCTTTCATTTACTACAGTGGAGGAAGTGACATCTCTGAAAAATGAATTTACTTACCAGGCTTCAAACTATAGGCAGTTTCTATGCGGGCATTCACAGTGGAGGAAAAGCAGTATATTTCCAAAACTCACGTGTGTTTAAGTTTTTACAGAATTACAGTTCTCACCTTATAAAAAAGAAAGGTATTTAACTAAAAGGGGACATATTTAACCTTCTCAAAGTCAATGCCTATTCTCTTCTCTGTGATTCTTCCTACAAGATGGAACACAAATCACAGGGAAATAAAAAAAAAAGAAAAAAAGAAAAAATTCAAGGAGAATAACTGACTGGGGAATGGTGGTGTTTTTTCTGCAAGACCTTCACATCTAGTCTGAATATTTTTCATTTCTATTCAGCTCTTGTGCAGGACACTAGGATTATATGTATCAACTTAATTCAGTGATAAGAAAATCCTTACTATAAATCCTTCCATGTGGGACAAATCTGTCAAGATCTTGATTATCAAAACAAATGAACAGACAGTAAAATGTGACATACATAGCATACACTTTACATGATAAATTAGCCTCAGCACACTGACAGACATACTGTAAGGGGATGTTAAGGTTGCTATGGCAAGCAATGTCTTTCCTCCCCCAGCACCGTAATCACAAGTTTGCTGAGTCAATGACTCCTAGCAAAAGACAACAAATTTTCTACGGTTAAACACTACTTGCACATAACATATCTCTCTGTTCTACTGTGTTCTCCTTCAAAAGTTACTGCCTCCAGCAGTGACCTCATCCTGTCACTGGAGTGACTAGCCAGAAGTTGTAAGGTTGCTCTCTCCCCTTCATGAGATGTGTTAAGGATTTACTGTAATTGTCCAGGGACCCAATAGTGATGGCCAAATAAATTAGAAAACTTATGCAGTGACCAACAGCATTGTCAGCTCAGGAAAGACAAGAGTCTTGTCTCAGGCTAGAAATCTGAACTTAAATTCAGGTCCTTTAGTTACCCAAAATTTCAGATGTTACACATTCCTCAGAAATGGGTTGTCATGTCAGGACTGAGGTTTTTTAAGAAACATTCTCACTTCAGGTTGGAATAAAAATTGTAGGAAAAAAACCCCAGGATTTCAGCATACTTCTCATCCAAAATGGTGTTTGGAACTCCTAAGGCAGAAAACCAGTGATACATTTAAAGAATCAGAGCAAACCCCAGTGAGAATTTAGTAAAGTATTCATAACAGCTATTTCTGTCAACCAGACATAAGAATGAACCAAGAGCTCTCCTGTACAAAGACTAAAACAATAAATAGACTATGTTCCAGACACAAGGTATTCACAACCTACATCAGGACAGGATCATCCTTGCTGCAAAAAATATATGAGTTTTATACAGTAATCCTGACAGCTTCATTGATGATGACTCCTGGAAACCTGCTAGAAATTCATATTAAATTAGCTTCTTTTGCCTTTCTTAGCAAAACTCATAAACAAAGCTATGTTCTCAGTGACCTCAGAGGAGGCACCAGATGATCAAAAACTCGTTTACTTCTAATTTCTTTGATTACAGAGTGGGGTTTTTTTAAATTTAAAATTATGACATACATATAGTGATCACCAGCAGACCCAGCTACGACTACATCACAATCACCATGGGAAATGCTCAGGTTTCTGACGACTAGGAAGGATTGCAGAAGGCACTTGTGTCATCTTTCTACTGAGTACTATAGTTCATCATATCAACATTTCACAAAAGGTCACAACTCAATTGGCAAAATTAATCATTAAGGTGCTTTTCTGAACACATACTATCCTAATGGAAAGTAAAGTGATAAAATGAGGATGAGAAGAAAAGATCTTGAAGAACTATCATCCTCTGCTAAACCCTCTATGCACCGTTGGTGAAGATGAGATCAATTTATATAAAGGTATATTTTCTATTTGAAAATACTTTCTATTCACAGAATCAGCCAAGCTGGAAGGGACCCACAAGGATCATCGAATCCAGTTCCTAAACCTGCACAGGACCATCCACAAGAGTCAAACCATGTGCCCAAGAGTATAATCCAAATGCTTCTTGAACTCTGTCAGGCTTGGTGCTGTGACCACTTCCCTGGGGAGCCTCCTCCAGCACTCAGCCACCCTCTGGGAGAAGAACCATTTTTAGGAACAAGCAGAATAGAAAATAATTCTAAGCAACTAAAAGAGATTATTTAAAAATAATTAAATTTAACTTATACCAAAACAAAATCTACATGTTGGTAAACTGTTTACATAACAACAGAAGTCAAGTTTCATACAGAATTTTCCATACAGAGATGGATACATACCTCGTAAAATCAGGTTACTCTATTATCATTTTACAATGTGTGAATAATGAAGAAATCTAGCAACACATAGCATTGTAATACAACAAACAATTTCCAAAATTGTTGAAAAAGTGTAGAAAGCAACAAGAAACTCCAGGGTGAGGGAGCTGCCTGACACTAGGTAGGTGACAGCAGAAAAGCCAGAAGATCTAATGAATTGTTTGGGACAACAAAACTATTTTGAGATCTTTATATATCTTGAAAAGAAACAAAATCAATATGACATTAAATCCAATCCTGAACAGAAAACTTTTTGAGAGGAGCTCTTACAATAAGCCACAGAGAACACTTATAAAATCTGCACCAGCTTCCAGACAGCAACACAAACTTATAAAGTTTTATCACATTTTCTCCTTTCCTTCCTTTACTATATGGTGAGATTCTAATTTTGCATATCATGCTCTGTATTTCCTTGTTTCCTATGCCCAACTTAAATTCTGTGCCTTGCAACAACTCTGCATTTATCTCCCCATTCATCCATTCATGACTCCAAACAGGTCCCTGCTGCTGTGCACTGCTTTTGTCCATCACATCCTACTCCTTCCCAGCTCTTCTCTACCCTTGGCTTCAAAACTTCCCCAGTGTTGTCTCTCCTGTGCATTCTCCCAAAAGCTGAACTCTAAATTAACTGGACGGCAGAAGTCTGTGAAGGAGAGTAGAGGAGACCTTAGGTTGCCTGTGGCTAACAGGTGGGAGAGTCTGCTGAAGGCTTTGCAGCAGGTTAGGCTCAGCCACATGTGCTCCCTGGGGCTGCTCCCCATGACAGTCCCAGCTCAGTTATTAAAACAAGCAACAGCCACACACCTGCTTTCCCTGCACACAGCAAAATAAACCAGGATGCTTGGGTCACGGGTTTAATTGATTCTTTTTGTCTTTCACCCTGCTTCAGAAGTCAGTTTGATCAATACTATTTCACACTCTCCAGTACAAGCTTTACTGATCTAACCTCTGACTAAAAACAGATTCATCAAAGCAGCACCAGTGGAGACAATATTTATCCTTTGCAACATACAGGGAATGTCATGCTACAACTTCCACCTGGCTTTTCTCTTCTACTAGGAGAAGAGGGGAAGGAGGAGTGGAAAGAAGGACTCTCACAGCCAAAGCAAATGCCAGCACTGGAAACTAATGTTGTGTATGGAACAGGCAGTCACAGTTCGTGCTCCCTCGGTGCTGTTGCAAATTCTCTTCCTTTCCATCTTCCAGCGGGTGACAGAAAATAGCAGTTACTGACAAATGCTGGAGGAAAGCACAAGACCTAAACAATAAATAATATATGCACCCATATATCTACAATTCCTTTCTTCTAGTCCAAACAAAATAAATATGAGCATCTGGATAGGACGTCAAGAAAGCTGCCAATTCCATTCATAATAGCAAATAAATGAACTTTTTCAATGCTCCCCTACATTTCTTTAATAATCTGAATAAAAGTCGCCACCTAATGATGCAGCAGAACATGTTCATTTGTCCATAAAAGCCTTTCCCTTGCCAAATGCCCAGGTGTGAAGGGAGATAATCGGTGAGGCTGTGGGAGCATTGCCCCAGCCATACCTACACTGGAGCCACAGAGAAAGAAGTAACGCTTTGTCATTTTGTCACACAGGGGAGATTACTACCTATACAAAAATGATAGCTACAAGGACTTCTATGTGCACTTGATTAGAAAAGTTACCTGTGCCACTTCAAGCACCTACTTATTTCTTCTCCAGTCTCTTATTCCTTCTTAGCTTGTTATCTGGATGTACTTCTCTCAAGGACACTTTCTCAGTTCTCTTCAGTGGTGGGTCTGTTGCTGACCACTGCCTTCTCCATATTGGTCAGATTGTTTTGCCATATGGAACGGCAAATAAAGAATCCCTCTGAAAGGTTGAGTCACATCACAGCTTGGCTATTGTCAATCCTGCTTGTTGTTGATAGAGCATTTCCATTTTGAGCAGTTTTGCTGAGATAACATATTTTTAATCACTTCCTCTTCAAGGTGCTCACCTTCACCACCAGAGACTGTGACATTAAAAGCTCATCTCTCACTCTCTCCTACCATTGTCCCTGCTCCTACAGCCCTTAACTTTCTTACCTTTTCTTAAAACTTTACTTAGCTTTCAAAAAACAGAATTTAACGCGTTTAAATTTTTTCTTGCCATTGACTCACTCTACTGATATTTATAAAGCAGTAGATAACTGCTTGGGGATAACTATTCTCTTTCTTTCTATGCCAAACTTCCTCTGGGATGTCATTCACGCATCTGCTTAAAACCTGTTTCCTTCAGGGAGTCCTTCTTCACTGGGCCCCTCACAATGAAATCTAGACTCCTCTGCTAAAATTTGAGTTCTGGGTTTCTCCACAGCTAGGTACTTACCAGCACCCTACTGAACCTCTGGCTTCTTCTTTGAGCCCAGTATGTTGGAGAACATGAAAGGAACAGGTCTTTTCTATTAAAATTCTATCTTTTTATAAAAAGATCTATTCTAGGAAATTATTTTTCCAAACTTGACATATTACAGGAATACAAGCCAATCTAAACTTAAACAATAAACAATTTATAAGATTTAACACAACTCAGAGTCAGGAATTAGGACCTGCAAGTGTTTCTGCTCCTTTTAACAATAGAAAATGTTTTACACAAGGAGCACACACTGAATGTATAACTGAATATGCTATAATCAAGCAGGTTTTCAAATCCTGCAGAAACAAGTGCTTACCTCAAGAAACCACAGAAGGCATCAAATAACAAAGAGTTTGAAGTCGCCACCCTGAAATCTCACATTTTGACCTCTAGGTACAAAACAAGGACCATGTGCCTTTTCATTTCGCATGTTAATACTCAAGATATCACTTCACATGATTGCTGACTACTACATTTGTAGAATGAACCAAGAATTTCCTTTCAAAAGGCATGTCTTTTTTGCAGAAATCCATAAAACCTGACCTGATTATTCACCACATTCCCCAATACAAACTAGAAGCTTGTTTCCAAAGCTTCAACTTGTGGTCCTACACTAATTAGACTCAGAACATGCTGAAATAGTCAGCTGGAAAAGAGCCACCTTATCTTTGTGCTCTGAAAGAATTTCAAAAGGAAAAGAAAGTCCTGTTGTGAATTACGAGAATGAGCATCATTCAAATACTGTTAATAGAGTGATAAGAATTACCTTTTAGTCATGTCTATAATACTCTGATCAGCAAGGACTCACTCTCTCCCCCCAAGCCTCAGTTTAAGAAGTATTTTTATTTACAGAATTTGTTTCCAGAGATATATATTAGCACATTTTTTCAAAACAGATAAACGCTGCCAAAATAATTACTAAACACATCTTTCCCTGCATAGCCAATGAAGGTCGCAATTCTAAAAACTTGTGCTATTAATGAATGACACACTGCAGCAAACTAATTGTATGTAAAGTCAATGGATGCATGTATAAGAATTTTAATTACTGTTCTCTGATTGTTTTATATTCAATATGTAACATGCAGGTAACACAGCCTTTATGATGATAAGCAGTTTAATTAGAAAGCCAAGATAAGAAAAAATGCCTTTAAGTTACAGAATTTGTTCACGCTGGCCATGCGATAACTTAAGCACATAGTTTTCCTTGGTATTTTAAAATACAAACCCCTAATTCTACCTAAACCTTTGTTTGCTCACACTACATCAGCTGCTATATCTGCCATTTTCTTCTCTCTCTTATGGATGTCAACAGCACAGTTTAATTAGATCACAACGCTCGACCTGTCTTTAATCCCTGAGCAAGTCCATGCAAGCGAGGGGAGCCCTGCATTCTGCGGCCAGCACGAGCCTCCCAGCGACCTGAAACCAGCCTGGGCTGCACACTGGCTGCTATTAGCCTTTCAGCAAACTATCTCAGAGGATGGCCATTGATTTCCTAGTTATTATGAACATGAAATTATTGAATGACAGATGATAGAGTGTTAGGTCCTACAAGTATTTTCCCAAATGGGTTATCCAGCCGGTGTTGCCATGGCAACGAGGCTGTTTGACAGCGCTTATGACAAAGAAGTCTTTGCTCAGAATTCAGCTACAAAATAGCTCCTTGCTTCCTACCTTATCCTCCCTGGCCTTATCCACCATCTCCTCAATGCCTTCCTAACACCAGCTAGTGGCTCCAACACCTACCAGCGTATTGGCACTGTTGTCAGCACCAGTCCTCTAGGAGATCATTCTGCCCATGACACTTTTGCTTAAGATAATGTCTGTTCTCCTAAGATAGCATAGTAAGTCTTGGAGTGCTGGATCCACGGGAAACACAAGATCTGCACCAGAACACACAACTGAAAGCCTAGGAAGAATCATGCTCACAAATCAGACATCCCCTTGTAGAGTTAAAAGTTAAATAATTTCTTCACCTTCAAGTCATGACTCTTTAGATTTTTTGGTTTAATTTTTTTTCCTAAGTCCTTTTTCTACTAGCAGTACAAAGCCTGAACTGCTTAAAATAAAACTCAGCTACCCACCTTCTCCACATTTGCTCAACTTTTCTGATCATTCCAGAAAATTCCTCTCTCTTGAGCTTCTGACCACCAAAGAAAGCTATTTTGTGAATAAAAAATTATGTGCAATAATAGATTATTTCACTTAAATTGACTCACCTACTTTTTAATTCACTGGTCAGGTTTCCAGAAAGACAGTGACAAGAGAGGGAATTACTGAAGGGAGACTGGCTGGTTACAGTGAGCTATGACAAAGTTGCAGTCAGAAAGGCTCACAAACTTGGGTTTTGCTGCCCAGATTGGTAACTGCTCTTCACCACATACATTTACCACCATTTTTCACTCTGCTCAGGCCACAGTGACTTTTGCTGTACTTTGTTACCATGCTGAGTGACGATGAGCAACATCTCAGCAGCCATCATTTGAGTTGCAACATGTGGGCGAGAAAAGGATTACAAAATGTAGCTATATTTTCAATAGGCATCAAGTTATTTTGGCAGAAGATGGAAAAATACACCTGGGAAAGCTGGACTCAGGAGACCCATTGTGAAAACAGAAGTTAAAAATGTGCCCAGATATTCCCTGATATCCTTACCAAATGAGAGAATCTTTTTCCTCCAATCTCAAATAAAAATCTATCCCAAAAGGTGTGGGTTTTGTGAAGATGGAAAAGCATTGCTGAAAACCTTTAAAGCACATAGCAAGTACTGACTGAATTCCCGGGGGAAATAGAGGACTAGTTATGGAGTGAGAAAACAGATACGTTTCTGCAATAAAGTTTAAATGTTCAGTTGTCCTGGTTATAGTAGCCAGGATCAGTTTGTCACTGAGCGAGTGTGTATTCTAAACCCTCTATGTAATTTTTCTCATGAACTGCTCACAATGGCCCATTTGCAGCAGCTGTCCAGGGCACACCCAACCCCTCAGGCTACAAACTGGGTGTTTAGGAACTTCTGTGAGATAAGGAAGTTTTCCTGCCTTCAAACCCACCTGAGAGGTCATGCCTGCTAATGGGCCATTAGGGATGCAAAAAATATGCCATTGTTCACCTCACAGAGTAAATCACCCATTGTGAAATTCTCCGCCCTGGGGGAGGGACTGGGCGTTCCCATCAGAGCCCAAGCAGAGATAAGCTTGGGGTTTTGGGACTGGGATCTCTCATTAGATCCAGAGGAGGAGCAGAGCCTCGACCGGACTGAGACTGCCACTGGACTGCAACCATCATTTTCACCAGCAGGTTTCTTCCTTTCTTCTTACTTTGAACTCAGGGGGCCACTTGGTGTTCAGCACAGGGGTTGGTGAGCTCCATTCTGCTTGTGCCCAGCTGTGCTGGGCTGTACATCTGTTTTTTTTGTGGAACAAATGAATTTTCCTTCTGTATCAGTGTATTTTGTTATCTTCTATTAAATTGTTATTCTGACTTGCAATCCCATTCTGAGTTGGATTGATTTCTCCTGCCGGTTTAACTCTAAACCAGCACATTGGTCTATGCCAACTATCTTGTTTCTAGCCAGAAATATTTTAGGTCTTAAAACATTTTTAAGTATATTAAAAAAATAATAATTCTTGGTACACCACATCTGCTCATGGCAGCACTTTTATAGGACAGCTTCAATTAGAGTTGGCTCTTGATGAGCCTCATCTAGGCTGTGCTGCATGAAGCAATAAACAAGGCAGTGAAACACATGGAAAGCTGCAGCTTCATGCTGCCACCAACTCCCACTGTCATATTTTCTCTCATACCCTCCTTCTATCATAAGCAAAGCTGTAAATGTTTTAGGGCTCTGTGATAGTCCCTGAGAAAAACAGTGAGCATATGTAATGTATTTTCACACGGAAAAAAAAAAAGGAGATCCTAATTTCTAAAGTGTGCCTTCTGTCCAAAGTATACCCTTGACACCAACTTGGCTGTGATGCAAATCACTTTACACAGACTACTCAGCCACAGATGATACCAAGGTACCATCAGAAGGGTATTAGTCAACAATTTTTCATGAAGTTCAATTACATGTTTTCTATATAATTCCCTGACTACCCACTAAAATTTTGCTGATATTAGCTCATCTAAAAGGCATTTTAGGGACCAGGAGCACAGATCATATCCATTACAAAATCGTTCTCTGGTTTCTGTCAAATCTAAGTTAAATGCACTACAGGGACTGGAAAGCTGCTACAAAACTGCAGATTCAGGATCTATACAAAACAAAGACACCATGTCAATATACTCTTCTTTTTATATGGAGACATTCAAATATGTGAAGACTGAGCTGAAAAAAATGCATCCAATGGTATAATCCTGCACCACCTCTTAGCACCACCATGATGTAACTGTGAGGGCCTACCTGGCCCATAAACGTAGGTGATTTCATCTGGATTTTCTTAAGTTTCTCATGCAATTACAAAATAAGTACCAAATGTATGCAATTAATAATGGGAAAAAAATAAAAAAAAAGGACAAGCTTTTTGGTAAAATCCTTTCCTCTTCTCTCTTCTTAATCATATTTTCAAAATACATCCCTTCTGAAGACATTTAAATGGCTAGATGATTTAAGACACAGGTAATGGCTACAAAGCCCTTCACCTGCAGGTCACAGGTTTGCCTCCAACATCAGTGCGTAGTGACAACATTATTACGATGAGACAGTTGTTGAATGGTCTATCTGAAACAAGCTGGCAGTTTCAGTCAAGTTCCTACTGGGCAGGTGTTTGCATCATTAAAATTACACCACTTCATTCAATAACCTTGCTGGCAGTGTTAGCAAAGAGGCCAAGGATAGAATGGACTTGAGGACTGCTTATGTTCTCCTGAATGAAAATCAAAAGAGCTTTGACTACTTTAGGATTGATGTACAGTGACAAGTAACAAAGAGAAACACAAACTATCATAGATTTCACTGAACTTATTGCAGCCACAAGATACTTCATCACGTCATTTGACCCAACATTTCCGTACAGTTTTCAATTCTTATTAAGAATTTCCTATCTCATATGAATTGTCTCAAAAATTCAAAAAATATCCAAGAAACTTCAAGGTGGAAGCAAGTTCCTATTAAAAATTGAAAAGACCAGGAAAACAAAAATCAGAAAAGAGCAAAAATTGTAAAGTCTTGATACATTTCTTATCTGTGGGATCACCAGGGAAATAGTCATTGCTTTATTGATTTATGTTACAAAAATGGTATAAGAGAGTACAGTATTGAAACAAAACTTAAAGTAACAAATTGACCTAATTACTACCTTAAACTGAAGTCAGTGCAGATACCTCATAGTCAGTGTCCCAGAAAATAGGGGATCAGCTCCAGAAGTTTTACCTACCGTTAGATAGAACTGTGGCAACCCTTCCAAATACTTACAGTCTCTGTGATGTCTGCCCCTTGAGTTCATGTAGCAGGGACCACTTTACTTTCACTATGAGGTGCAATTCTGGGGCCACTCATGGGCCAAAGAAAGCACAAAGGATGTTACTGGAGCTTTCTGAATACACACCAATTATCCCCACTTGGCAAAGTTTATAGGAGTAAGATTTTCAAGAATGTGAAAGAAAATAGTAATTTGATTATGCTTGGCCAAGTTAGTAGAGAAAAAACGTACAGAGAATGGTGCTCAAAAGAGAGATTTAATGTGTTCCTGAAGCCGTTAAGTGGGGAAAAATTTACACTGCTATGTTTGGAAAATGGGTGCTAAAGAATATCTCTTTTTTGCTTCACTGAAAGTCACTTAAAGTGATCTAATTTGGTGATGACACTGAAAAGTGAATGAGGAAAGTGAAAAGCTACTTCCTTCAAAACCTTCAATTTTAAAATCCTGATTACAGTCTTAGTACAATGCAATACTGTATAAACACACTTGTTTAAAGATAACACTAGTTAAGCTTATTTTGCTATGGGCAATCTCAACAAGCTTTAAAAACAGAAAGAATACATTTGCTCACCAGGCAGATTTTTCCTGTAACACAAATAGCAAATTCAATTTGCTGTTAAAAAAATTACTCCATTCTAAAAGCAATTAAGAAGGGCATTTTCCCCCCAGCTTGACTTGTCAATCCTATTAGACCAAATTCTAATTAAGGGTGGAAAAGTGGCTATTTTATCTGCCAAATGAAAATAATTTAGTGCCAGTTAATGAGGACTAGCTTATAACTGATTAGTCATTTTGATTCTGGCTTGTTACATTGGTAGAAATTATCTTCAAAAGGTACAGTAGGATCAGCAGTCATTTTCACACATTTGAAAAACAGAGCTTTCCTTTGTGACCAGATTAAGCATAAAAATACCTGAAAACAGGAGCAAGATAGGAGCAACATCTTACAGCTAGTTTGGAAAATATAAAGTACTTTGAATTATAATAATAGCATGCAAACTATTGAGACCTGGCAATCTTTTCTCCACATCACACTTGCAACAAGTAGACTGACTAACAAAGGCCAAATATCACTGTGAGAGAGTGGACACCAACCTCACAGATTCTTACTCACATGAGCAGTTTTCCCCTAGCATTCTACAATGCCACACAGGAGTGCTGACATGAAGATTCTCAAAATCAAGCTTAAACCTGGTACCATTTTTGAAACTAAACTAATTTACAGTGTGAAGTGGCAAATGCTGCACAAGAATCACAAACCCGACTATTCCTACACAAGTGCATAAGGAGTCACTCAGATGGTTCAGAAGGTATCTCAGGGCAGTTGGCATTCAGTGCATCAGTACACAGGAGTGAACACAGCAAAAGTACCTTAAGGTAGAAGACCTACATCTGTTCTTACATTCTGGATGACAGTTGCATTTCTCAGTATCATTTTAAAACATTTAATGCTTTCATAACAACTGATGTATTCTACTTGTGCGGCACCTCACCTGTCCTTGACAACCATACAGATATAAAATGCTGACATTTCACTTGCAACATTTTGTATAAAGATAAAAACAATGTCAAACAAAATCATAAAGCCAGATCATTAGATGCCTGGAAACTCATCTCATTTTCTCATATGAACACAGGCACCAAAATGATTAACTGGATTCAGGAAAATCAATTAAAATCAATTAAGTCAAGACTGAACCAGTCATCTCACTTCCTCAAGAAAGCAGATTTATAACTGATCTAATTCACATGAAGCATGTGCGTTTTTTCACATATTTGCCAGCATTGCAGCAATATACACTTGCTCTTCTACTTTGGCTGGAAAAGCTCTGAAGACTGTAGCGTGGTTTACTGTTAACATCAACCACCACTGAGACATTTCTTGGCTGATATTTTTCACATTTAAGTAATTTGATTAGTATTGTGACTTTAAGTAGGTGATCTCCTCCAGAATTCAAAACAAAATCTGGTGAATAGAGGCAAGAGAAAACCAAAATATCTTTTTAGATACCAGAAACACAACGTTTGTAATAAGTTACGCACTTAAAAGTTGAGAAACAGACTAAGTTTCTCAAGTACTTGACCAGTTCCTTCGGAACATTAAACATATCTCCAAGTGCCTCAATGCCTTTGAAATCAGACCATAGCTGCCTAAAAAACCCCAATGGTAACTCAGTAAACAACATTCCGATATTTCTTTAAAGTGACAACTTTTATATTTACCTACATTTCTAATTTACAAGAGAGCCTCTAAAATCAGTGAAAATTAATGAGGATATCAAATAATCAGAAAAAACTTTGGATGTCTCTTATAGCCTATTTACCTGCTTGTTTTACAATGATTTAAACCAAAATAATGTAGATCCTTACATAGGATTCCCTTAGCATGCTGGACTGTACCTATATATTATGTTGTAACAAATTTTTTGTTATTAGATGTATGTCCACAACTACCACGATAAGATGTTCATCATGTTAGTTGTCATAATTAATACATAAATGGACATAAATAGTCAAGGTCACTGTGATTGGAGCAAGGGGCACAAGTCCACTGTGGCACTCCACTGTTCTCCAGTGCAGAGTGCTAAGCAGGGGAGTGCCACATGCCCTCCTGCCTGTCAAAAATCTGTCACCCCATCTGTTCTAGTCCACTCGCACGCAAGAGAGGAATGAACTTTGCCACCTCAGTCAGGATAATTCTTAAGCACCAGCTTTCAACTTCAATTGAGGAAACAGATACTTTGGTTTTAAAACTGTGCAGCAACTTCATTGCTCTTTAATTTCACATAGTCCCCCTGAAGCACTTTGCTACTGAACAGCCTTTAATATGATTTGAAGCAGATACCACTCCAGGGCTTTCTCATCTTCATCACTTGTTTATTTTGACCTTGACATTTATTCAATTAGAACTGATTTGCCAATCATGCACGCTTCTCAAAGTCGATTCCCATACACCAGTGAATAGGCCCATCCAGTTAGCAATGATCTTTCCACATGTCCAAAGTAAAAATCCACAAAGAGAAGAAGAGCATAAAAATAGGCAAGGTGTCTTTTATAAGACATCTGCTATTTTCCTTCCTAACATTGCTCTCTGTAGACGGAAAGTAAGAGGATCTATGAAACCTCTTTTGGTAAATAATCAGCTGCAACATGGCCTAACTCTGTCAGATTAATCAGTTCCTTGAAATCTGCTTCAGTGGAGGAATGTCATATGTTCAGGAAAGCAGGATTCATCTCCTGCATATCATGGCAGTGCCTCCACAGCCAGGGTATAGAGAAGAGCACACAGTCCCTATCACATCTCTGTCACATGTTCAGTGCTAGGAGAGGAGAAATTGCTAAAATTGTCAAGTACCATTCACAAATTTATGCCTGTGGAGTTGTTCCTTCTGGAAGAGAACCAAATAACTCATACTTTTTGAAAATTGCTTATGACAGCTTTTCAGTCTGCTTCAGGCTGACTCTCAGTGATGATTTGTATTTTCATATACTCCTCATACATTAAGAAATTTACACCTGTCAGGTCCTGACAGAGTGTCTCCATCTTCAACCTTTCTGGGGAAAATTCTCTGCTTGCAGACATTATCCAAATAAGTTTCTATCAGAAGTCTGGGTGACATAACAGGTGGGGGGCTAAGAAATATGCAGCAGACAAGCAGAGAATTTTAATGAGACAGGGGCTTCTGTGCTAGCATAAAAGGGATTAAAATTACAATACTGATCCCTGCCACTTTAAACTGCACATGAAGCCCATGGGTAATTCTTAAGAGCATACACAAATGCCTGTTCCAAAATTTTCTTTACTACCCAGGTTGACACCAGAATTTTTATTTATATTTAAGGGAATCACACTTAGGGTCAAACAAAGAAGTTCAGAGAATAAGAGTCCTTGTAAAATAAGCAGCAGGATGGTTATTCCTGCTGGTACACTCATCAACCCCAAAATACATACCTGTTGCCCACAGCCAACATGGCCAGAAGAGGGGCTTACAGCATGTGTGCATGCTGAGGCACCCTCAGGCATGGAACTCCCTGTGCATTTAGCCAAGGCCTGACCTGAAATTCCTCCAGAATGCTGACACCCAGAAAGACACTACTCATCACAAAAATACACTTTTGAGAACCTGTCAGAAAAAATGTGAGTTTTGTGGCTCAGATTCAGTGCTATGTCAAGTAACATGGTGCTCAGCCCAAGTATTTTGGTGAGAAGACCCATTAAGTGTGTTTCCAGCTCTGACAATGAATGCTTGCCACATTGCCAGCCGCATCCTAGCACAGTGGCTCCTTCAAGAAGCTCAAATTTGTCTGCAAGGACAAGGGACATTTGTTTGCAAATCCTTCCCTTCATCTCCCCATTCGTCAGGATACAGGAGATTTCACTCTGTCTCTCTGTTCCAAATACTTCATTTTTACATGGGAAATTGAATTTGTATGGAAGGCAAGGTGACATACTGGCAGGAAGCAGTGTGGGCAAGGGGTCACACCATGGCTTGTGTAAGAAAAGCAGTGTGGGACGTCTGGGTGAGACTGTGTCTCCACAGCTGGGGATGCCACATGTCAGAGGCCAACATAATTTGGGACAGGAGCAGGAAGAAGGGAAGCAAGCATCACTCAGGGTCTGTTTCTGACCTCCTTTGATTGCTGGCTCAGTGAAGACAAAGACAGGATGACCAGAGAGGGCTCATGGCTTCCATCATCCTTTGGCAGTGGAGGGATGAAGGGGTGTCAGTGCCACTGTTATTTCTGTTGTGCTCTGTTCAGCAGCAAGCAAAAGACAAAGCACCCTGTTGCTTGTCCCCCTCACACTCCTCTCACACTTCACTAAAAAGGATTCTGAGGGTAAAAGGAAAGGAAGAAGATGCTGGAGCTGTCAAGGACCATATGGCAGCATCATGCCTCTCCTGCCTTCCTCCCTAGGACAGCAAACATTTGTATTCTCCCTAACGTTGTAAGGCAAGTTATTTCACCCCCATTCATCCTGTAACTAATGGCAGTAACACTGCTGGGCAGTAATACATAATTACCATTGCTTTTATAGTTTAATAAATGGTTGGCTTACCAATGCTAAAAAGACACAATTTATCAACTGTAAATTAATGTTATTGAAATTAACTTTGGACCATGAAGAGGGCTTTTAATGTCACTCATCCATTCAACATTTACTGCCTCTGTTTTGTAATTGATGTGCAAACTGCTGAATTATTGGATTTCTTCAATCTTTTTTAATTCTTTATTACTCAATACCTTCTGTTGTACTTTAATGATATGTCATGCCCAGCTCTTCCAAATAAAAGGCTCTGTCAAAAGAAAAGGCCTAGTTAACTACTCAACAGATTAATTTTTTTCCTTGTCCAACACCTACTGCAAGCCTGTCTTCTGCCTTTGACTGCAGAAGGAATCAAACCTCTGATATCTGTGTTAGTTCCTGAACTGTCTCCTTTTGTTTAGGCAAGATGTGCAAGACTGTTTGTTTCCAGAAAGTTTTAAGGGTAAAGACAACTAAAATATATATACATACAGAGTTGGAGTTAGAGGAGACACTCATGTACTTGCTTGAAAGTTCCAGTAAAGGTCACTTCAATCCCAAAGGCAGTCAAACTAACCCCATTAGCAACACAGTCAGATGCTTGTTGGCATTATCTTTTCCAAAAGGCCACTCTGATGTTCAGGCTACTGAATACAGACTCCAGTTTTATTTCATCTAGAGATGCTTAATAAATTTAAACTTTTTTGTGTGTGCAAAGATTTCCCAAGTTAATTACCACATTTAGATAGTCTTTTTTACAAAAACACTGCTTTACCTAGCAGGGATAGTACTCATCATGTGCAAAAGGAAATGTTTCTTTCAGGTTTCCTTTTTGTTTGCAAAACTCCATAGACGAGCATTGTTCTCCTTAAAAGATGTCAGTTGCTTAAGTACCAGTGCAAATAGTGATGTAAAGGCTGATACATATCTGAATGGACACCAAGAAAATAGAAATTTTATCATCTACTATCAAGTGACCATTTGAAATTAATTTAATTAAAAATTAACAAATATTTGTGAGTGGAGACAAACTTTCTATTCAAAGATACAGCAGTCTGTCAGTCATGACACAGTTGATGAACACCTGTTCTAATTCTATATACAGCATAAAGCCTAATTGTTTTGTCATCCAAAAGGACATGAAAATAAATCAAAGCAAGGAATGGAATAAGTGTGATAAGTATCGTGTAATTTTATTCTTTTTTTTTTTTAAGTGACATTGTTATTCGTATTGGGGGAAAAAATGAAACTCTGTAAATGTCAAAGTAGGCAGGACTACATTGGGGACAGTTCAAAATACCATGAAGAGGGAAAAAACCCCAAACACACAAATACGTAAGAGAACTGTGTGAAATGAAAAATATGGGCAAAATACAGAATGAGAGTAAAAGCAGATATGTTGAAATTAATTATGACTTAGAAAAAGAGCCAAATGAACAAAAATTTTGAGATGCTTGTGACACAGAAGTTAAAAATGACGGTTGCAAATTAAGTGAAAGTAAGTGAGAGCAGCTAATTGGGAACGCTTAGCATACAGCAGTGCAAAAATCTATGTTGTTACCATTAATGATTGACTAGTTACAACATTAATTTCTTTTTTAATAAACTGGTGTCCTTTTATTTCAAACACTGAAAACTTCCCTCTAATTTTTTAATAGAGATTATCTTCCTTTCTCCCCCTTAAATACTAAAACCAAAGCCCCTAGAACAACTACAGTGCAGTAGTCCAAGAGCCATCAGTTCACCCACATAGACTGAAAGGAAGTTTGTAAGCCATCAGAGTGAAAGGCAAGATATAAATATAGTTTGTATTTTTTTGCCTCAATCTACACAGATTTAGATCAACCAAGACAGAATGTAAAGTAGCTGAAAATTATCTCAGCACAAGAAATCGAAGGCTACAAAGGAAAATGAGAAATAATAATTTACTTCAGCATAGTATCATTAATTGCCATAAAGTAATTCAAAATGTTTGGGATAGTTTTTGTTTAGTTTCTTGTGTTTCTCCTTTTTTTTTTTTTAACTAGTCTACCAGACAGCTAATGTAGGTTTGAATAGAGTATTGTCCCAAAGTCAAAAATTGTGAACAGCATCTTTCATTAGTGAGCTTATCAGGTGAACCGCTGAAGGAGAAGAGCAATCCAAACCAGTGTTGTAAGCATCCTGATTTAAGTTAGTTTCTGTAATGGAAAGCAATGTGTTTTCTCCCAAAGTCACAAAGGCTGTTCAGGCTGCAGATAGGACAGATGCAAAATAATCTGATGGTAAGGTTCCCTCCTCAGCAGCAGAGGCAGCCACATGCCTCAGTGACTGCTTGGTCCCTGGTCAAGCCAAGTAAAGCATCTTGCTCTCACACTTTTATTCTCACAGGTCCTATGAGAAACAGCTAAAGGAGCTGGGGTGGTTTAGCCTGAAGAAAAGGAGATTGAGGAGAGACCTTATCACCCTCTACAACCACCTGAAAGGAGGTTGTAGCACCGCAGGAGTTAATCTGTTCTCCCAGGTACCAAGTGACAGGACAGGAGGAAATGGCCTCAAGTTGCATCAGGGGAGATTTAGATTGGATATTAGGAAAAATTTCTTCACCAAAAGGGTTGTCAAGCATTGAAACAGGCTGCTGAGTCACCATCCCATGAAGTATTTAAAAGATGCTTAGCTGTGGCAATTAGGGACATAGTTTAGTGGTGGACTTGGAAGTGCTGGATTAATGGTAGGAATCTATGATCTTAGAGATCTTTTCCTAAATAACTATATTTCTGTATGATTTTCTTGCTGAACTGCCTTTGACCAACAGGCTATATCACAACCTTACAACCAGATGCTTGAAATCAAGAGATGCCTGCCTCATAATAGGCTCTACCAGAGGCAAACCACATGTGACACACACATGCCTCAAAAACATGGTGTGTTGATGGAGCACCCTCCATCAAGACTATGAGCCAGTGCTAGCATGGTAGTAGGGGATGTTTCCTCATAGCCACCACTGTGCCCTCAGCCTCTGAGTGAACCTGGCCCTGGTAGACTCCCTATTGCCCTTCCTAGGCTTGCTTTCCCCTTTCAGGGGAAGAAAAAAAGAATTGTCTCATGCTGTGTCCCCATAAATGCGACATACTAGGCATTAGCAGCACCAGGTGACTTTTAAGAAGCATCTTGAAGTATGCTTCTTCAGAAACCATCACCATAACACTTCTTCACACGTAAGTGGTTGCATCTCATTATATTAACATATCACTGTGGTGCTACACAAACAGAAGGCACGGTGAAGCTGACAGACCAGGTGCAACATGTACAAAATACTTCTACTCACAATGAGTAACCTACAAAATAAGCAGAGTATATGTATTGTTGATTCATGTGTTGAAAATCAGAAGTCTGATTCATCACTTTGCAACTCCAGTGTTGTGCCAGGAAGACCTACTGGGAAGTTCTCCTATATCATACTGCCTAAACTCCACTGAAATCCTGCTGTTTCACAGGTTCCAAAAATAAAGGGATAGTTGTGGTGAAAGATGAAGGACACAGTGATGACTTATCTGCTTTTTGTGATATTTTCATCTTTTCAGTAAAACTGTATGACACTGTCAAGTCAAAGTTGGATGAAGTATATAAAAACCCAAGAAAGAGAAGGAAGAAAACACTATCAATATGGGAGGGAAAATGAACACAGTACTACCAGTATTAATTTAGGACTAAGTCTTTAAAGGAATATTTTAAAGGATATTCCACATTTATCCATATCTAAAAGTTTCAGTGCCCATTGTTCTCCTTAAGTAAAAAATTCTCAGGGAATTCTTCACCTTTTTTTTTTTTTTTTTATTCATCATTGGCTGCAGCATTTTGTTTTTTCTTCATGATTTTCTCAGATAGATTTATAGTGGAACTTGCTCTGTGAAAGACATCAAAGTCTTTTCTTTGAAGGCAACGCAGAGCTTTACCACTAAAAAGGAACCGTCTCTGCTGTATTAAACCTGGACATTCATTTGAGTAGTACACAGTCCATTNAAAAAAAAAAGAAAAGAAAAAAAGGCAGCAAATCAATTATATGGTTCCCAACAAAAAAGATCTCAAGCAGCTGGAACATTTCTTGAGATCTCTTCTCTCTGCCCTTAACACTGAACAGGACTCCGAACATGGAGCGGCCTTTATTCCCTTCCTTGAATGTCATGACAATGACACTGAACTCCCATCCAGTTTTAACAAATGCAGAAGCAGGAGGGTATATAGCAAAACCCTTAGATCCCCAGAGTACTCCATTCCAAAGAATAGGAAGCTCTTCCTGCTGAGACCCAGGGCATCAATTGCTGAGCAAAAGATGCCTCCAGCGACAGCAAGCCCTCCTCTCGTGGCTGGGTAGACAACCTTCCCAACGCGAGCCTCTATTCACCACTGGATCTGCAGCCATGCAAGCGTGACACCTCTTCTCCTCCTCGTAACTTCTCAGAGCAACAGAGGGGAGTTAACAAACCAGGGAATGGTAGAAGGATTGCTCTAATTTGGTGATATCAGCCTTGCTCAATGAAACAGTGTTCAGTAGAGACAGTTACTGGGGAAGGACAAATGATTTGGTGTGTTCACACAACACTGTTTCACCTCTCAGGGCAGCCAAGTAGTTGGAAAGCAAAATATTAGAAGAAAGTTGCTGGATCAAAGAAAATGAGAACAAAGAAAATAACATTTTCCCACTCTCCTAAGAACAATAGTGGAGCTAACTGTCCCAAGTCTGCTAAAGCATACAAAGTCTTTGGCCTGCAGAGGAGTCCACAAATGAAAACTTAATAGAAATTTCTGAACCCATCTTATTCCTTAAAATGGAAATGAATTATTCAGGTTTGGCCTTCCTTAGCAAGCTTCTTCACTGCTCTGGTCAATTAGAAACTTTATTTCTTTACCCTACACATACCTAATAATTTTTTTAGGCCTCAGGACAGTGCCAATGCCTCTGGTGGAAATCTTTGCAAGGTAAGGTATATCCATTGTCTTTTCAGGAGACAAGCAGACAGGTTCTCTTCCTCATGCACAGCACCACACAAAGAGATTGAACAATCATATGCTTAGGAGAAAACACAACATGAAACATACAAATGGATAATAGTTTTCTCTTCAGGGTTTTAAGTATAATGTTGAAAATGCCATATTTTTAAAGGTAATAGAGCAATCATGATCAAAATGCCTGCATCTTTAGCTCATTGTTTTTTTCTATACTTTGGCCTAATGTAAACAATTATTTTATTTTTGCGACTGATCTCTGTTTCATATTGAATGAATCAATCTTTTATTCTTTCCATCTAAAATGTACTTGGTAATTAATAGGAGATTGGAAGGAATGAGCAAAATGTCATTTGTCATTTCTCTTTTCAGCATCAAACAAGTGACAGGGGGGAAAACATTATACAGAGTGCTGGTACTGGCCTCATTTACACTTCTAGTCTTTACACAATCGTTCCTTTCTGATTACAGAGGCATGGACTGCTTATAAGAATTTGCCATCCACTTTTGAAATTCTTCCTCCAAAGCTACTTGCCAGTTTTCTTTTTTGAAGTAAAAAAGCTAGGTTCTTAATACAATTAAAAAATCTATCTTTTTGCTAGGAAAGCTAAGATGCACATGCCTAAAAGATACCTCCAAGCATTCCTATCATGGCAAAAAGAAGACATACTATCCACATTAAACTAATGACAGACAGCAGACATTTTCACAATATTTTCAGATAGATTTCTTCCCCCTGTGGCAAGTTTGTGTGGTCACAGAATCTTTCTTTCACTAGACTACTACTTAAGCTTCCATCTTTCTTTGTCTGCTATTTCTGCTCTGTCAAACATAGTAATATCCATTTTATTGCTAAAGTCTTATAAAAAGAAACAGGTTACCCAAAAAGGAAACATTATGGTCTATCCCATTAAACACAGTAAAACTTTAAATCTCACATAAAAATAGGTCATCCAATTACATGGCAAAAATGACATTTTTTCATTGTCCAGTACACAATATATTTACAGGAAAATTACCAGAAACCTCTCAGCTGTATCAGATCTGAACCTTATATTTAGATGCAGTCATATATTACTGCTGATAATGTGATGCCAGTGAATAGATTGGAATTTTTCACTGTCCTTTATCAAGATAAATTGTTCTGTCAATAGCAAATGGCTGGCAAGTATTAACACTCTGCACACTATATGACTTTTCATTCCAAGCAAAAATTGTATTTAATGCTTTTGCACAAAATCTATGGCCGTGACTATCCCTATTACCTATTTAACTACCTTTTAAAAGGAGGATTTATTTCTGCAAATTAGGATCTGGGTAACAAGACGGTATCATGCATCATAAACTTTAAGTCAATACAAGTCAGGACACTTGCAGTTCAAATGGGGAAATACCTTTCTCTCATCACTTGGTCATCCAATAGCATTACCAAGCTGTGGTGGGAGCAGCTGCTCAGAGCAGAACTTTATCTTGGCTTTCTTCCACGTACACCGCCACCGCATCCCACAGTAGCCATTTGCTCATTGGCCTATTACTTTCAATAGGTATTCCAGTAATTGGCTATTTCACACTTGTAAGGCTTGAACTGGCAGAGTGCAAAGGGCAGCCAACCAGCCTGTCAGGGTCCTGCATGCAGGTCATCCATCAATTATCGTCTGCTATTAAAAGAATGAGCAAATGCTCTGAAACCTTGTTGGCTTGGATCAGCTTTGCTATGAGTGCGATTTATTCCCAAACCATGTTAAGTTTCTATCTGAAGAATGAGGAGGTTGCTATGAAGTGAGTAACGTTTGTTGGTTGGCACATGCTGGGTAGGGAGGCGGTGGGGGACACATTGTTGATTATCTGGAGGACTGTAGCTACTGCTGGGTTCTGTGGCCACCTGCTATCATACACTCACTCCTCCCTTTGCCAAGAAATAGTCAAAAGCAGAAAAATAGAATTTGTTTTATAAATTGACTTCAAAACTACAAAGGTTCTGCCTACAGCAAACTGGAAAGGATGGGCCTACTGCTGGTGTTTGTTGCAAATTGTTCTGCATCTGAATTTATGATAAACAAATCTGGACGAAAATCAGGGTGAAAGCATTACAGTAGGTTACGAAGTTACAAGGATCATAACACTAATCCTCTTCTTTAACCCAGCAGGCTGAGAGGCTCCATTTACAATAAAGTCAGACCTGATCTCTCAGGTCTCCAGCAACATTTTATTCTGCATCTTTCCGTGCCAGGCTTTTTAATTACCACTATTTAAAAGGCAAAAAAATTTTTTACCCATATTATTTCCTATTCACTAGATGTCCCAATTCTAGGTAATATCATTTCATATAAGGTAGCTGGGGATTATTAGCTATCAGCTTCTTGTACAAACAACACAGACAACTCCTTCCCAGATTGATCTGTTTTCCTGCTAATTTACAAAGTGGTTTCTCATCTAGCATCAACTTACTTTGAGTAAAGTAAAAAATGTTTTAAAAATTACAAACAAAATATAAAAAATTCAAAAAATTAACCAACTCCTTTATTATATGTGTTAATAAAATCCCAGGTACTGAAGATGGATGAGGAAAAAAATAACATATGTATTAATAACAAAGTGATTTAGAAAGCTGCTAAGGATGTTCAAAAATCAATTCCAAACTTCGAGAGGACATGACTAAGGCTCTTAATAAATCCACCCCCAAAGAGATCCAAGTGTTACGCACCCTTACTAGCTGAATAAATGAAGTGACACCAAAGTATATCTAATTGCAATACATCACAAGATAATCTGTCAAGCCCCGAGTGTTCAGGTCCTGTCACCCTTCTTCATCCATTATTTATATACAATCTTCATTGCCAGTGAAATCCCTGTGAAGTATAGCTTGGCATCCAAATGCTGCAGTTTTAGTCACTCGGCAGATACAGTCAGGAATCAAACCCATACAAACTCTCCAAAATACCTGTTATTCTGCTGGAGAGAGATTTCAGAAAGGAACAAACACACAGAAGCCACAACTGCTTTGTGTTTTGTTTAATGGACTGAAGAGCTACCACCCTCGTGCCTTTGCAGTGGACACTGTGGCATGCCCTGCTGACAAAGCTTGCTTTATATCCACTTCAAGAGGCTATCTGCGATCCCTCTAGCCTTTTTTTCTTTATCCTATTTCAGATAGGAAGGCTCGCCTAGAAACACATCTCAGTGCTCTTAACAGTATCTGCTGCAGTAACAGACAAGCAAACTAATGGAGCAGTGCAATATTTTTTACTCCAAACTTGCCAAAGATGTGTGAAGGGCAAACAGTTGTACATATTTACATACATTCATGATCCTGAAAGTCTCAGTTCAGCAGCTGCTGCAGCAAAGGCAATTCTTCCCTGTTAGCCTGCTCCATGAGCACAGCCCTGTTTCACATCCTGCTGAGAGTGATGGGCTGTTTGCCGGGGAAGCCTCCAGAGTGATAGCCTGTTTTTTTTATTTTTCTTTTTCACCTACTCTTGTTTTAGTAACTGAAGTCACAAATTGTTAATTGCCACTTTATTGCAGCAGAAACAGGGATTCCTACTCCTGTTCCTCTTCCCCCAAGGTGCACATAAGACATTTTTTAAACGCAAGAATAAAGATGCACAATTCACAGACCTTCAGCAATTCAGCTAGGACCTCTGCTTAACTCACGAGGCTGCAATAATAGCCACAATCTGTTTCATGCATGCAGAACTGAAAATTAAAGGCCCTGTAAATTACATGGCTATATTCCTCCCACAGTCCAATTAAAGGCTTTATTATTTGTCAATAAAGTACCAAATAAAAAAAAAAAGTATCCCCCAGATAAGGCAGCTGTTGCCATTTGACTCCGGTGAGCCTTTATTTATATTCCATAAGTTTGCATCATGAAAGTTGCTGATAGGCCATGCATGTTATTACCAGGTGTCCCATGGAAACTGCTTGTGTCCCCAGGGCCAAGTCCTCAATAGCACATGCCTTTTCCAATATACATGCAGTCTATTCATGTGCAGTGTGATTCATGTTACTGCTCTCTGCCTTTGAAGCTCTGAAACTGCAGACACTGCCTCCCCTTTAGCAAGTATCCTCCAGCAGCCACCAACCCCTGTACTGAGCTGCTACCTGCTCTGGCTGCCTCTCATTATGATGGTTGGTATGGCCCAGGGTGGCCAGAGACAACAGCAAGAGTTTTTTTTTTGTTGTATACTTAAAAGGAAACAGGACCAGACCCTGAGAAATACCTTCATCCTGCTGAGAGTTGCTATCATGCACTCCTAGGCCTAAAAGGTTGGCTGCTGTTGTCTCTGATGCCCATATGCTTCCCCAGCTTCCCAGCAGTAACTTTGTAGATCTGAAGCGTCTCTCTTCTTCCTCATCATCCATTTGCATTGACTTAATTAAAACAGTTCTTTTTTTCATGTAAAGAACTATAGTTTATGGTCTTTTACTACAGCTGTATGTTTTCATCTCTAGGAAATGGTAACAGCCCTCAGGAAGCGAGGCATTAAGACATCAACACCACATTCCCATGGCTTAATGTGCACAGTTCTCTCCCCTTCCCCTGCTTTTTTAATTTCAGGCACTTTCTACTTCCTATTTGGGCTTCTGAGTGATACAAGTGTGCAATTAGTGAAAAAAGGCATTAACGTCTGCAAGGCGCTCTTCAGACATCAAAAATCAAGCTATGCAAGTTTGCCTGCTGTTTCTTGTAATCACAACATTAATTCCTTACTTTTGGGGAAAAATAAAATTCCTGTATTTCACTGATGATGGCAGAGCTAAAAATTAATATAAGATGATAATGCTACATGAAAATAAAAACCTCCTCTGATTGAATTTCAAGGACTCTTCTGTTTAACTAGCTTCAAGAGTCCTTTTTTTGATCATAATAAAATTATTTGCCATATGGTTCAGATGCTTGTGATCCTCTCTCAATGAGAGGATTATGCATGAGATATAATGCCTACTGTAGCTGCAGCCAAGCACACAGCTGGCTCTGATAATGCCAACAAATGGCTTCATCTATCTCAATGTCACGTAGGAGCTGGTGCGATGTGAATCAGCCCAGAGTACAATTAAAATCTACATCATCTGTGAGAAAGGTGATGGAGGTTCTGACATCAGAGCTGTGCCAGATTCATCCTCTTTCCCTTGTAACAGAGAAACATCTTGCCCCTTTCACCCTGTCACACTAACGATGTGCTTTGCACATCCCTTCCAGTGCACATTAAAGGTAGTAAATCAGGGAGACTCCTATTTAAAGGCTTCGCCTTTATCTGACATTCAGTAACGAGGACAATTTCTAAATTCAAGTGTATTTCGTGTTCCCCCCTCTGTGATGAGATAATGCCATTTGAAGTCTACAAGTGAAATATGCGTAGAGGAGTTTATGATCCATGCCGTTGCAAACTGTGGCAGTATGCAAGAATTTCCTTGGTTTAGTATCACAATATTTAGCCACACTAATAAAACTGGGCTCGAAAATCCACTTCTTCCACCAAACCAAATTTTATTGCAGAAAGTGACCATAATTCACAACAAATAAGCTTGATATCAAGACAAAGATGAACCTCCTCTTTTAGGGCTTTAAAGCTAGTGGGAACGTGTGCAATAATTTTGTTTTATTGTTAGACTCATTAAAGGGAAACCCCACAAATATGGTTTATTAGCATTTTCAATGACAATGTAAATATAAGACATAATTACTTATGTCTGGCTCTCAAATTTTATTACAAGACAGGGTTCTTTTAAAGTATTTTAATCCCTTAGATATCAGAAATATAAAAGTTTGTCTGGTGGAACATGGCAAGACACTAACTAATGCTGTTTTCTCCTTTCTGTCAATTTAGCTGCATCAGTTTGTGAGGCATATTACAAATGGTATTGCTAATCAATGCAGTGTAGGCACTGGAAAATGGAGATATGCAGTTTTACACTCACTCGTGATCTTTACTGAGATGCAATCAAAGTCTATTTAAAAATCTTTAATCACACAGTACACATGCAGACCATTTTCAACTATCTTCTGGTTAGGACTTAAGACAAAGTCCCAATGCATGCTCCTGAAAAACAATGATTAATGTATTTTTAAATTCTCATGTTTTTTACTAAATAAGACAAAATACATGACATTTGACTTTCCACTATGTTACTCTACCTTAATGCCATTTGTCATAATGGTGTTACACTATGATAAAACTGACATGCAAGTATTAAAGCATTATTTTATGCACCAACACCAAAAATCTAAATGTGGGAACATAACGCTGAGTCTCTCTCCATATGAGAACTAGCATCTTGTTGCTTTCTGTTAAGCAGCCAACGATAACAGGAGGTGTTGCCTACCTGCCAGCCAGCACATCTGTAACAACATTGCTCTATTAAGTTGGTTTAGACAAATTGACAGCAACATCCTCTTCCACAAGAGTTTACATGGTACAGGCTTTCGAGAAACATCCCGGTGACATAAAAATATTCTGTTTAATACAGTAAAAATTACAAAACTTTAAAATTAAAAAACCTAAATCAACTCAGAACTTCTAAGGAATGCTTAAGAAAGCAGATTTCTCTAAATTGAGCAATGCAAACCTTACAGTTGATGGAAAATTGCTCTGGGTGGTAGGGGTGGGGGGGAAGGAAAAAAAAAAAAGAAAATCCAAATAAAATTTTTACTGTACCTACTAGGTCTGCCCATATCTAAACTTATTGAGCCACAGAAAAATGAAATAAAAATCTGGGTGTCAAGATTTCATGCCTCATTAAATAAATATTTATTCTGTCAGACCTTAGTCTTGGATTTGTTTTTTTTCCCCTCCCCAGATAATAAGAGCTGGTAACTGCATAACAATGGACTCATTTATAGTTTAGATATGGGCTCTTCACAGCTGTATGAAAGAAACTTTGCTTTTGAAGATAAGACACCTGCAATTATATCCAAGTTTAGCTTCCCTCCTTTACTTGAGTAGATAAACACACAGTAGACTATGCTCAAGTTTGAAAATAAATTGCAAGAGCTCATAAAAGTAGCCACTCCAAATGAAAATTGTTATTTTCCATGCATCTTTCAATAGCTCTGAAATAAATGAGTCAAACCACAGAAAGTCAAAAAGCAGAGCAAGAATTCATAGTATCAGTAGCGGTGGCATATATCCTTCAAAATGGAAAAAAACCCACTCACATGAGGTGAAAATGCTATTGGAAACTATCCACACACTTCCTCTACAGCCCAGAAAATCGTATTACAGCTATCCCAAACTCATCCTGAGAGAGTGATCTACCCACTTTTATATGCACTTCTGCAGATCTCCCACAAATCCAGGAATGTCAGAAAATCTAACATCCAATCTTGAAAAATATGTATTCAAGTAACGCATCTGAAAAGACAGACACTCTTAAAATAACGGTTTTATAAAACTGAATAATGGGTTTATAAAATTCAGAGTTTTCTAATAGCAACAGAAAAGCCCATTAGGCAAATGCAGCATTCTAAAGAAGATACCAAAGTTATAATGTAAACAGAAGTGCACCAAAGACACAGAAAGAAACACCACCATCCTGCCATATTAAAAATGTGAAGGTTAGAAAGACATAGATTTAATGACAACTAGATTAAAAATTTGCTAAAATATTAATTTGAAACCACACTGCATACTTTCTAGAAGCAAGATGTCCAAAATTTCCTCACCTACAGTACAGTGGAAATTCTTGATGGTATGTGACTAGGCCTAACCCTTCAATACATTTTTAGCACTTTATATTAAAAACAACCCATTGTACAACAATACTTTGAAGAAAATTAAGCCAGAACTAATTTCAGCATTAGCTGTAGGAAGAGAAAATAAAAATAAAGAAAAAAAGGAGATGAGATTAACTAAAAGAATAAATGTTATGGCAAATCCATCCTTTAATACTTGTTTGTGCTTTTATTTTGCCAATGTGCACAACAAAACTGAATTCTGCAGGCTACCACACATACTGCCAGACATCTGAACTCCCCCTATTCCAAATAATCAGACTCAGAAAAAGCCACATAAGTTTGCTTCCATCCAGGAGAAAAAAGGCAAAAAAACCTGAGCTAAATCCTCCCATCTCCAATACACACACCAACTAGAGAATAAAACCCAGTTTTAATTCTTGAATTATTTAGTGAAAAGAGCAGAAGTAAGACTGATGAAGTGCAAAGACTTGGAACAAACCAGTATTATATAAGAAATAGTAAAACCCCTATTCTTTAGAGAACAGCTATTTTTGACTCAATGAGGACCTTGTAGAGTCATGTATTGGATTTGTATTGCATAGTTTTTATTGCAGGGGGCTACAGGGATGGCTTTTGTGAAGAGCTGTTAAGTTTCTCCCATATCTGACCGAGCCTATGCCAGCCAGGTCCAAGGCCGAAACCAGCAGTGACAGTGGTAGTGCTGCTGGGATAACTGGTTTTCTCTTCCCTGTCCAACTGAAGAGGCGAACGACAGGGTGGCTTCAGTGGACATCTGGTGTCCAACCAGGGTCAACCCATCCCAAGCCAAAATTCAGAATGTGTCTTCAAGTCATGATAAACTAACTATTAATAATGCACTGAGACTGCAGAGAAGAAAAAATGAGAATCACAAAAAGCTATTTAACATGTGATGTTCTACTTTTCTCATACTTGGCAAATCTCCCTTCCTGTGATGTTTCCTGAACTTACTGTTCTAAGTAATTAAAAAGCAACAAATTGTATGGAAAACACTCCTTATCATAGCACACCAAGCAGTTTAATTCAGTTTCTGGTTAACTCACATTCAAACATCCAAAATATTTTGCTGCAAGGTTTTACTAATGCTTGCCACTGTTGATATATTCCTGCATGATACTGAGGTCCTCACCACCAGCTGAGCACCTAGTTACAGACAGAAGCAAGGTGTACCACAAAAGCAAAATCCATAGTATTTTAGGATCTTTTTGTTGTTTGTTTTTTTTTTTTGTTTAAGATCAGAATATAATTCTCTTTAGTATACAAAATATTTCTTCACAGATTATTTAGATCAAAATATCTACAGGTCTGGGTGCTTAAAAGGTGTAACAGGTTGGAATAGAAGAATGTGTATGTGCTTAGGTTATTGATCATCTCCAAAACATGCTTCCTATTTTAAAGATCATATTAGAATCTCAAAGAGAATGAGAAATAAGAAAGATGGGGGAAAAGGAAGTTTACTTTTGAGCTAGCTCCAATGCACCTTTGAGCTTTGGCATTTTCTATTCACCTTCTTCTATATCCATTTTTCATTTTCCCCAAACCAGTTGTCTGTTCACAAAACCAGAAATATATTGCTTAATATACTATCAGTATTCATAGTATAGCACCAACAGATTAGAAAAGGTTGTTGAAAAGCAAATACATATATGCAAATTTTTTTAATATTAAATGGAAACAGCCCAAAATCTCAAATGATCCATGTGAAATTTTAATTATAACTTAACAGCTGTTTCAGCTAATTGAAGGATATCAGAAAGGTGATTTCCTTCTCGTTGTAATTAAAGAGTTAAGCCTAATTTACTGTGCTCAGAACAAGACTAAATACCAATCTGGTCTGCCTAATAATATAAAAAGGTAAACAGGAGAACTCCAAGACAGACATCATAATGCTCTCTCCTACCTCAAAATTCCCCCCCAAAACACACATGCATGTACCAATCCCCTCCATTACCATGCCTATTAAAAAAAAGTAAACCAGACAAGTTTCATGGTGGTCTCTTCTGCCCTATCTTTTCTGGCAAGAAGATGTGCAATGACCTTTAAAGCAAGCAAGCAACTCACTCTAATTCTGCTTTGCCACCCTTTATTAATTTTCCCTGGAAGCTGTTTCCATTCCTCTGACTTCACAGCCTTATTGTTTAATACTGTGGCTATGCATAAAGGTAAACATATGTTGCATTCACTAACGTGCTATTATCTAGTTGTCAGCAGTGAAAGAAAAATGCAATACAGAAATACTGCTGAAATACTTGTTTCTCTATGACAATGCAACAAATTTTTCTTCCTGTAATTTTGGAGGGAAAATAGAGTTTAAAAAATCTGGATTTGATCTCTATCTGAAATATATATTACAATATGCAGCGTACTTTTTAAATTGTACATTAAATACAATGGTCTTCATAAAAAATACAGTTCTTCCAAAGGTATCTGAACAAAAATCAGAGGCTATAAAAGTTCAAAGATTTTGTTTTTTTAAGGAATGCACTGATTAACAGACAACCTGTACAGATCATGAGAATTCTTTTACTCCCCATTTTTTCACCTTCCTTGCAACACAGATATCATTTCTGAAGAGGAAGATTTACCAGAGACATAAAACCTGGCTACCAGTATCAGTAATATTCAGAGTGAAGTTGACTGCTGAATAATTATTTCAACAGTTACATATACATATATATATACACAAAACTACAAAAGTATATTATCCTCAACATATATACAAAACATCAAAGAATTTCAGAGTGGAATTTTGCTCTTATCCAGGTATAGGAGCAAAAGTGGTGAGAGATGAATGAAACAGTGCAACCTGGGAACAGTATTTCCCTGAAGAAAAGTACATCTGTATATTTAATCCACATTTACACAACACCTGACACTCTGCACGGCTCGTGCAATCAGCATCAGACCCTAGCAAAAAGGAGAATAACAAGCAGCCCCACTATGCCAGATATCAGCAATAGATCAGGAATTTAACTGAAAAATGCAAAAATCATTATAGAATGGTTTGGGTTCAAAGGGACCTTAAAGGTCATATAGTTCCAACCCCCCCGACACCTTCCACTAGATTAAATGAGCAAATTGCTCAAAGCTCCATCCAACCTGGTCTTGAACACTTATAGGGAATTTTCATAGATGTTTCATCCATCATGCAGATCAAGGAAGTGCCAATGCAATATGGAAAGCATTTTGGATGTCTTTAACAAAGGCTAGTGCTGATAGGATTGAAGAGAGGCCAAACAATCTTAGATTTGAGCAGAACCTAAGCTAACAGTACAGCACTGTGGGCTGAATATGATCTGTAGCCAGACAGCTACTGTCCTTAATTCAGTTTATTAAGGCTATTTGAAATGCAAACAAAATACAGAGAGACAATCACATACTGAAAGTACTAGAGACAAGTTTGTAGTGAGCACACTTTCTGCATTTTGCTGTACAAGATCCTTTACATCAACTCCAGTGACACTCTAAGCACTAACCACTTTGCTTTTATGCTCAATTAATGTGACTTAATCCAGCCATAAGCAGAATATTTCAAACAACTAGATTGTGCTGGTATTCCCCTGCCTTTTTGTGCTTCTGCTGACCTTGACAAATCTCTTGGTTCTCCTCCATACAATGTAATTTCCCACATCTTTCTAAATGCCCAAAAAGAGACAACATACAGCAAAAACTTAACGAGGAGTTATAAAAGTGTGCTTGAAGATACCTCTGACTAATTAATTTCAAAGTAGAGAATTAAAAAAATAGCAATTGTACTCTCTCTCGAATATTACACAGATAAATTGTATGCATTCTATTTTGGCTGCTGTGCTCTCTGTACAAAGCAGGGTTTAATTTCCAGGTCAGTGGGAACAGCTAAAGATATTACTCTGCCTTCATTCCACTGCTTCCTCATTCATTTGTGCTTAACTTACTGCTCAGAAGTTGTGGAAACTCTTAATGCATATTTATCTCAGGAACATTTTCAGAAATATTTACTGTTGCAGGTATCATCCCATTGGTTAACTTCCCCAGATAAGAAGCTACTAGAATCAAATTATTTTACTACTCATCTTTCTCTGTCCTGTCAAAAGTACATTTAACGCAATCTACGTGATAAATGTGGCCTCATGAGAAGTGGGAGGGAAAATTAATTTGGGGGGTCTGACAATGAAAAGATCATTTGTCATTACTGAGCTGAGCTGTGCCAGCAAATGACTGTATTGTTAGACCCCAGTGGCTGCTACCCATTTTCTGCCCCTTCCTTTAGCAAACTCCTCCTTCCTAAAGCTCCGGTTTGCTCTGAATGAAGGTTATTAGCAATACTAACTAGCCAGAGTGGGGAGCTTGGATGCAGCGGGGGTGGGATGAGAATTCGTAAGAACTAATTTGTCTAATGTTCAATAACAAAGGCAAAGCGTCTGTGCTGCGAATTAATACAGCATCAATCACTGACTAACTGCTTCAGTACATGTAATGAGAATATTCCCAGGCCAATCCCATGGTCTGCACAGACAGCTGGGGAGATAATACTCTGAACTGATTTTTTATTTTAATGTAACTCCCATCTTCAAAGCAAGGAAGAACCTAGGGAGATTATCTTTGGTATGTATGCATGTGTATGGATAGATATTATTTTTATATATGTATTTTACATATATATTTTTAAATATTTTTTTTAATATATGTATACACATCTACAAATGTAACAGTCTTTCAGAAAAATCTTTGAATTAATATATTTAAAAAAAATAATGCTTTGTAGCTAAAAATATGTTCAATTGATTGTAAAGTTCCTGGTTGAATGGCCCTTTTCATTTTCTGCAAGTTGTTCCACCTTCTCTCCAGTAGATGTTTCCAATCATGAAGTTAGATCATCTTATTACAATTTTAGCTTGCATAAAAACAAAGAATACTTGAATAATATCCAGAAGATGGTTTGTTTGGGGTTTTTTCCCCCCTCTTCATTTACTGATTACATTAAGGGGAGACACAGAAACATTTTAATACCTTTGCATTAAATGTAGTCACACTTGAAAAACACATCCACTTTCATTTCTTTAACAAGGGCATTTACTGTTTGCATAGTAACATCCTCCCATTATTTTCAGAAGAAAGAGCAAATACAATTTTTTTATATCAAAAAAAGAATTAAAGTCACTGCTATCAAAAATGCAACTAGTCAAGGATCACCTAGAACAATTAGTGGGAACACTGGGTAACTCACTGCACTGCCACCTTTGGGAAGAATGAATTTTCTGTGTAAAACACTTAGCAAGGAGAGTTTAGGAGTGACAGAGAAGGCCAAAGAAAAACCAGCATAAAATAACAAAGAACTAAGGAGAAGGCAGACCTTTATTACAAAGGTAAACATGAATGTGGTCACTCAACTCTGCATACTGATTGCATGCTCCAGCGCAACACACCCAGACTACTTGATCTTCAGCCCTCCCAACTTCACATGACTGTGGTGAAGTAATGAAGATATTTTATTCCTTCCCAAGTCAGACGTGCTAAAGAATGAGAAGTGTTGCAGGTCATTACCAAAGCACTCATCACCCTCCCACCACTGCCTGTTTAGGTTATTACTCTGCTAAATATTTTGCTGCCTTCAGCAGTGTATGATTGCCTTAGAGACATCTAAAATACCTCCTAGATCAAACCATAGGCTTTCAAGGGTGAAGGGTATGCTGCACTACAGTCTAAATGCCTGATCTACAGACTTCACTCATCTTGTACTGCATACACTGTGAGGCACAGGTCTCAACAACAAACAAACAAACAAACAAACAAAAACCAAACCAAATAAAAAACAAACAACACCCCCCCAAAAAACAAACAAAAACAAACAAAGAAAACAAAACAAAACCCAAACAAACAAAAACACAAACAAACAAACAAAAAACCAAAAAACAAAAAACACACAACCCAGCTCAAAGTGGGAACCTGTTTAGGACCATAGTATCCTCTTAGTTAGACAAGTCCCTCACTGCCACAACCCTGTCTCTAAGCCATTGTGACACTGGGGAAAAACGGGGGAGAGAACTGTGGCCTGTTGTATTGGGTTTGTGTGGCCAGGTTTTGGTAGTGGGGCACTAGACAGGTGGCTTCTGTGAGAAGCTGCCAGAAACCTTCCCCATGTCCAGCAGAGCCAATGCCAGCTGGCTCCAGGATGGACCCATTGCTGGCTCTATGATAACATATTTAAGAAGGAAAAAAAAAAAAGTTATTGAACAGATAAAATTGCAGGCAGAGAAGACCAGACTGAGACCATATGAACAACTATGCAGACACCAGGGTCAGTGCAGAAGGAGGGTCAGGAGGTGCTCCAGGAACTACAGCTGAGGTTCCTCTGCAGCCTGTGGTGCAGACCGTGGTGAGGCAGCTGTGCCCCTGCAGCCCACAGAGGACCTTGGGGGTGGAGAGATTCACCTGCAGCCCAGGGAGGAGCCCACGCCAGAGCAGGTGGATGCCTGAAGAAGTCTGTGACCCTGTGGGAAACCCATGCTGGAGCAGGGTCCTGGCAGGGACCTGACGAACTGTGGGGAGAGCAGCCTATGCTGGAACAGGTTTTTCTGGTAGGACCTGTAACCCTGTGGGGGAACCACACTGGAGGCAGCCTGTGCCTGAAGGACTGCAGCTCATGGAAAAGTGACCCATGGGACAGAAGTTTGTGTAGAACTGTTGCCTGTGAGATGGACTCACATTGGAGAAGTTCATGAAGGACTATCTCTATGGGAGGGGCCCCAGGCTGGAGCAGGGAAAAGGCTCCTCTTCCTGAGCAGTGGTAGAAACAACAACTGACTGCAACCCCCATTCCCTGTCTCCCTGAGTTTCTGGGGGGAAGGAGGTAGAACTTGGGAAGGAGGGAGGGGGGTAAGGGGCAGGTGTTTTTAAGATTTATTTTACTTCTCATTATCCTTCCCTGATTCAATTAATTTCCCCAAGTTGAGTCTGTTTTGCCTGTGATGGTGATCAGTAAGTGATCTCTCCTGGCTCTTAACTCATGAACCCTTTGATGTAGCATTGTATTTTCTCTCCTCTGTCTGGTTGCAGAGGGGAGTGATAGAAGAGCCTTGGTGAGTACCTGGTGTCCAACCAGGGTCAACCCACTACACCTAGTGTTTCTGATCAGGATAGTTTTGTGAAAATATTATATTGTCATATTTTGGAAAAAATATGCTAGAATATGACACTGGCAAATAGTGCTTAAAAGTAACTTGATACAGAAAACAGAATTCCATCTGTCTTTGACAAAGCAACAGAAGGGATTAAGGGGAGCCATGATTGTCCAGAGTAGCATACAAAGAAAATTCCTCTTTGTTTTAGTGAAGAAAGGATGAGCTGCAACAATCCTCCCCCAACAGGCTTTAGTGTAACCCCTAGGAAAGGCTGATGTTTGTTTTCCTGTGAGCAAGAGACACTGGAACTAAAGGCAACTGCATTTTCATTTAAACTCATGTACATTCATCAGAACAAATGATATATATGTGTGTGTATAGATTTAATCACACAGCATTCTGACCAAGGGCACCATCATATTGGTTAAATTGAACACAGAGAAGAAAAAAATTCATTTGTATTATTTAGCTGTGGAGCTTTACCCTTTACCACTTGCATGTCACATAAAAACCATTTTTGATAAATTTTATACATATAAAGTATTAAGCCTTTAATGAAATTATGTACATACACACTATTGCTGGAAAAACTAAATCCTATAGCTCCAATCTGAATGGACAGAGAATATAAGCCTCTTTTACTCGAGATGTACAATAAGCAGTCCATAGCATCAGTCCAGGATGAGTCCTAGGAAGGAACTGTGATTCAAGTACAGAATTCTTTCCATTACTGTGAAGGCAAAAGGAAGTAATTTATTGCAACTAAATAGAGACTGCAGTGTATTTCCCTTTTCTTCTAGTAGCTGGTGGGTTGAAGCAGGTGCAGGCGATAAAGGCTGCATATGACAAGAGCCCCTCTTCTTCTGCCCAGCTGGAAGCAGAGATATACACAGCCTCTCTCAGCCCAGACTTCAATTCCCAGGACAAGAAAAAAGGCTAGAAAGATTCTGTCTCCTTGGTCTTATCAAATTGTGTCCCTGGATCTCTTTTGCAATCTGGTTCCTGATGCAAAAAAATTAAATAAATACCAATGACTCAGAGGGGAAGCATTGAATCATATACTGAAGGACTTCCTCTCTTTACATGTCTTACTTTGTTTTACAGTAAAAAAATAAATTTAAAAGGAATATGACTTATTATTTATTTAAGGGTATAAACAAGAAGAACAGCCTGTTATTCACTTTAAGTGTACCTTTCATCAGTTAAGGTACAACAATTCAAAAAATTGTGATGGTGAATAGCAGCTATTATTGTAAGTCTAACTTTCCCTGACAGTATACCATAAAGTCTGTGGTACTGTTCACACCACTTTGAGACTATTTCTACAAGCCTATCCTAAACAAACAAACAAACAAACAAACAAACCCCCCAACCCCCCCCACATAAACTATTAAACACTGTTGGCGGTGAATATATACATATAGTTTGTAATTTATGCCATGTTTCATGCATATGAAGAGAATAAAATCATGAATAATTATTTCTTGATAAAAAATAATCATGGCAAGTGCAGAGATCATGGTTTTGTACACTACTTGCTTATGGGGAAATTATAGATAAGGTTACATTGCCATAATTTTTATGGGGAAATAGTATTTAACAGCCTTAATAAAAAGTATGTCAACATTCCCAATGACAAGTGATGTTAAATAGAAAGTCACGCATTCAGGCAATCTAAACCATCAATGATTTATCTTCTGCTCTTGTTGAATTTCTTGTTTTGTTGGAAGAGGTTGGGTGGTTTTGAGGTCACTTGAGTGTGTAGAATTAAATTCAACTCCTAATCTGGTGAGTTATCTATGGTTTGCAAGGCAGACACCATCCATTATACAGCATCAGTGAGTGACAGTATGAATAGCAGTCTTTGCCAGTTAAATCTGTGATAAGACCTGGATTGTGAGAGAAGTTCCTGCTCCAGAATGATCTCTATTGTTCCAGCCATCAGTTTTGGCAGCAAGACTGATTCAAAGATAAGACAGCAATGATGCTGGCACTCTACATTGAAAAATATCAGCAAAAAACCAATTCATCTGCATTTAGAAACATATCTATCAAGATGATTTTTATTTTAATGAGATCCAGTACCATGTTTTAAAAATTAATAACTTCAATATAAGCATTTTCTTAAAGGCAGGATCTGACCCAATGCAGAATTATTCCATATTCAGTATTTCCATCTCCATGACTGATTACCTCCATAACTTTCTAGTAACAGCCCTCATCTCAACCTCACCTTATCTGTAACTTCACTTGCAGCTCATGGGCACATACACTGAATTCCAAGTAGCACACTCTGCTGTTAACTCAGCATCCTGCCAGTCTGAGCACTAAGAATGTTTATTTCTCTCCAGTAAGGACGCAGGAAGCGTTGTGCAGGAGCACAGAACACCACTCGTGATCACGACCCGCACACACGGCCACGGGTCGTGTGGTCTCCTCGCCGAGCGGGGCCGTTCAGCACCACGGACAGCGCCGGGCGCCCTGCGGGCCCCGCGGCACTGCCGCCCACCCTCGGGTGAACATTTGCGGCACACGGTATGAACTCAGTTACCTTTAGAACGCCCTCAGTAACAACAACAGGAAAAGGATCAGCTTCCGGAGCTCTTTTGGCAACGTTTGCTGAAATAGCAGCTTAAATGACTCAAGGCACTTAATTTCCCTGTTTCCAACGAGCTTTCCATAAGCTCCCTCCATCAGAGTCTTTTAAGGAAAATAAATAACTGTGGGGCAAAGGACAGAGTCACGGAACTGATTCAAAAAATGTTACGTGATAGGAAACACTGAGTAATGGCAAGTTGCTGCCATTCAAAATGAAGAAAATGTAAGAGTGAATGCTCCTTAGCCTGCTATTGAGATGAGCACAACTTATTAATGACACTGAAATAAAACGGCACAAGTTAGGAACTCTGGTATTGTAAGTTTCTTTTTTTGTTTGTTTGTTTGTTGATTTTTGTTTGGGTTTTTTTGGTTTTGTTTTTATTGAAAATACTGGAAAGTTTTACAGTCTTCAAGTAGCTGAAGAACCTCAATGATACTATAAGTGGTAAAATGAAAATCCATTAAGAAAAATAAATATGAAGAAACAGACCTCAGTGTACACTATGGGACTGTGAAATAGTTTTTTAAAACAGAAAAATTAAGGCAGAAGTGCCCTGTAGAGAGATCTAGACAAATTAGAGGACTGGGCAATTACCAACCATAAGAAGTTACACATGGAAAAGTGCTGGATTCTGCACCTGGGATGGGGCAACCCTGGAAGTACATACAGAACAGGAAATGACATGCTGGGAAGCACTGCCACAGAAAGGGACCCAGGAGTCCTGGTCAATGCTAAGTTGAATCTGAGTCAGCAGTGCCCTGGCAGCCAGGAGGGCCAACCATGTCCTGGGTGGGTATCAGGGAAAGCATCGCCAGCCGGTCGAGGGAGGGGATTGTCCCACTCTGCTCTGCACTGGGGCAGCCTCACCGCCAGTGCTGTTTGCAGTTTTGGGCACCACAACATAAGAATGATGTGAAGATATTAGAGCATGTCCAAAGAAGGACCATGAAGATGGTGAAGGGTCTACAGGCTCTAAAGCCATATGAGGAGCAGCTGAGGTCACCTGGCATATTTAGTCTGGAGAAGAGGAGACTGAGGGGAGACCTCGTTGCAGTCTACAACTTCCCTATGAGGGCAAGTGCTGATCTCTTCTCTCTGGGGATCAGTGACAGAATATGAGTGAATGGCCTGAAGTTGTGTAAGGATAGATTTAGGTTAGGTATTAGGAAAAGGTTCTTCACCCAAAGGGTGGCTGGGCACTGAACAGGCTCCCCAAGGAACTGGTCACAGCCCCAAGCCTGCCAGAGTTCAAGAAGCATTTGGACAGTGCTCTAAGGCACAGGGTGGGATTCTTGGGGCTGCCTTGTGAAGAGTCAGGAGTTGGACTTCGATGAACCTCGTGGGCCCCTTCCAAATCAGGATATTCTATGCTTCTATGATAACTGTGCAGTGTTTTTTCATATATGCTATATAGCATGCAGTTATTCCACCGGTCTCTGGATATACTAAACTACCTTTTTTTTTCTTTTTCTAGTAACTACCTAGGAGAAATCATCTGTCACAATGACTAACTAAATTAAGCTTAAACAGACACAAGGTGATGCAAGTTAAAAATAAAGTCCATAAACAGTCTACCTAATTCCCAAAGTGTATCTCATCCTGAGCATTCAGACATGAAAGATCTGTTGACTGAAAGACCATCAATTTCAGCTGTTCAAAATTTATAATTATTCTACTATTAACTTGGAAATATAGTTACTCAGAAGACAAACTATGTATTTTTTATTTTAATAAATTTCTTCACACCATGAGGAAAAATGAAGGATATTAAATTAAAAAATGTAAGCCTCAGATCATACATCAGATAAATTTTAATGTCCATTAGTGTGTTCAGCAAAAAAATCCCATAACCACAGGAAAATAATTGACTGATTCTAAGGCTGAACCAATAAATAGAAGGGAATAAAAGAATTAACAAAGTACAGAACTTTATAGCACCCAAAATTATATGCAAGTTTGAGGGAATTTCATACAGATACTCATAATTAGGAAAGATATATTAAAATCTGATTAGGTTCCTCACTTTTCTCTATTAAATGAAATAAAAGGAGTTTTAAATGAAAGATCAGTAAATACAGAAACAATACATAGAAACATTTCTTTCACATAGTCAATGGAACTGGCTGTCAGATGAGGTCATCAAGATAAAAGCTATAGTTACATTTTTAAAAAGAATTGAATAATTTTATGACTGATAATAACATTTGTGGCCAAGCAAGGTAAGATAATAAGGATAATCAGACCTCATGCTTCAGGGTGTAAGACAATGACCTGCAAGGTTTAGAAAGAAATGTGCAGTGTCACACAAATGGGTAAGATGCATAAGCCATTTGGGAAGAGATCTGCCTTCTTTTAAAATATCAAGAAATAGCCACTGCCAGAGGCACAGCACCAAACTACAGAGACCTGGTGTCTGATCGTCTGTGACAAATCCCTCGTTATTATGAGTTTGGCTTTGATAGACAGTAGATTCTCCTGAGTTTTATGGAGCTGAATTCAAATTAAAAGCACATGCTCTATAAAAGCATAGCTTGGAGGAAGGATCTGAAGGACAGAACTGTTAGCCAGTAATTAAGAGTTCTGTACTGTGCTTTCTGGCAGCAATTATTTTAACATAATTCTTAACAGAGTCTATTAAAGACAAAATGGCAATTAGCAATAGCTTATTGCACAACAAAACAATGATGGCCAATATAATTTACCACCATAAACTACACAGAGAATTGACTGCTAAAAACAAGATTGGATGGTTAATTAAAAATGGGGGAGAGGGCGGAGAATCTACATGGACTTAATGTGAACAGGTCTGATGAAACTTCAGTTCCTACAAGGAAAGCTCAATTCAGAATCATGTTAACCTATCCAAGCTAAGTTTATTATTTGTAGCACTTTTCAAATTAGAGTGAAATGATGAAGTTTTGCATTTTTTTTTTCAGGTTACACATTTGTACTTGCCAACTAGTTTGTCACTCATTTGAAGAGAGAAAAATCTGTGGTCACACTGTTTTTCTCACATTTCACATCAATATGAAGAACAATGGAAAAGGCAAGAAGAAGCCTTGATCTCAGACAAAGAAAGCACAAGCAATCTGGGTTCATATACAGAACACAATTTTCTGTTGTAAGGTTTTCTAGCAATGCTGCAAATTACTTCCCTGAATTACTGACCTTGCTTTTCCAGTCTAGCTTGAGTCCTGTTTTGTCCCTCATCTAGTTATTCCATCAAAATGGAAAAGATGACACAGAAAACATACAGCTAGTGTTGTGCAAGGAAAAGCTGCAGTTGGGAAGGCCTTGCTATGCAAGAAGATCCTCTGAAAGAGTCTAATAGTATGCTTTTTCAAGCTTATAAAAGTGAAATTACAACTGCAAGTTTAGCATAGATCTGCTAGTTGACTTTGCTTCTAAGTTCTACAAATAAGAAGGAACCTCTGTGTATTTTTACCTTTCAGAAAATGATGGCAGTAGGAGGCAGCAAATTACTTTCAGGAGGCTGAAGGTTTAGAGGGCCTGCACTGCAATCTATCCCATTAAGCTGATAAAACAAGCCATCACAGGAACCTGGCATGCAATGGCATTGATGCACTCAAAACAAAAAGACAGATGACAAGAGAAATGTGAGATGCACAGTTTTAAGAGCTGCACTGTTTTGCAATCAAGATGTTCAGCTATGTGTAAACATAGTTTGGCAGTATTATCACCTGAAAGACTGCAGTTCCCCATAAGACTGAAAGGAAAGAAGAAAAAGAAAAATAATGCTTCTGCTTTCCCCCTAGAGGATGGACCAAAATTGAAATGAGATCTTTTCTTTTTTTCTATTTTTTTTTTTTTTGGTAACATGATAAAGACCATCTGCAGACAGATTTCTCCATTAATTCTTGAATATGTCTGATGTTCCTCAGAATTCAAGTTTACATACATCCTCCTGACCTCTCAGTTTCTAGTTTTAAGCCTTATTTGGGGATGGAAACATGGAATTTGATTCTTTGTGTCCCTGTATTCAATCAGAGAATTAATTATCTCTTGCCTCAATAAATTAGAAGCAATCTTTGCTTTTAAAAGGAGAACATAACTCAAATGTGCTTCGTCTGTCTACCTCAGAGTGAGATCATGCTTCCTGAAGCTGCAGGTCACATGCAGACTACAGAAGATGGTATGTATTTATTGATGAATCACCTGATTGATCTGTTTTAAATTTTAGATGAGGTTTGGCCTTCCTCTGGAGAAAAAAAAAGGGCCCTCTTTATTCCCCTTTATACAGATTGTCAGTGGATCTCTAGCATAGTTAACTGCCATATACAGAAGTGAAAAATCACTAAACCTGAACTTGGAATTAATTAATGGTTATAAAGTATCGTATAGACCTGCTTTGATTGTTACAGAAATCAAATAATTATTTACTTGACCTCAGCTTCCCAGATGATGCATTAATCCCTTTCTTATAAATTACCAGTGTACCTAGTAGGTTAACGAACATACTACTTAAAAATTAAAAGCAGGGCTGAAAAATTTTTTAAACTTTTCATTTTATAAATAGCACTAAAATTCTTCTTTTATTTCTACATAATTATTGGGGTTAATATCTGGTAATATGTATAATATTAAGGCCTAGAAGTTCCTTCCAAATCTAAGGTTCTCAGACAATTTTTTCTTATTAGACGCCCTCTCCAGATAATCAGAATTTTGTCAAACTGTTCTTTTCATCAAAAATTTCCAAAAGGACTGTCTGACTCAGTTTCTGGTTCAAAACCTACTATTTTTACTGAGAAAATGTATTTTTGCAATGTAACAATCAACATTAACAGTGTTCAGATTCAGCTATTAGACTTACTCCAGAAGTGTTAAAACACACACATGCACACATACATAGCTTTTAATTCTTTTGCTACTGTTCAGTAGCAAGCACGTAAGGATTTATAAAAATAGGTTTTAGACAACTACAGACTTACAACAAACATCAAGATGTTAGTTACCACTATATGCACAGAGAGAAAGATTACATTTCTGTAACAGTGCACAGCACAGACACCTGTACAGTGGTATAAACATCATAGGTTGTTAAAAACACAGATACAGACCTTCTCTTTGTTTTAAATTGAAGATTTGCTCCTAGTAAGCTCTCAGTTTTACTGAAATACAGACTACCACATAAACGACTAACCAGAGCAGCAAGCTTTCTCCTAAAAAGAGATGGAGCACTAAGCTAGGATTATTCAAACTATTTTATTTATGACAGTCCTTATTTAGATTTTCTCGTATGTCTGTCTAGAAAAATGGTTTTAAATTTGATTCAGCAAACCCTAATCTGTGAAATCCAGTTCTCTAGAAGACAAAGACAGCAGGGTTTTTTCTGGAAGTTTAGTCTGAGTGCTGAAAGGATGCATCTGACTTAGCAACGAAAATAGCACTGGGCTACTCAGAAAGAGATCTTTCTGACTGGAGTTATTACAACTCAAAAATCAGCTTCTCAAAAGCATTCTTAGAGATTTGGCTAATATAAATATATTACTCTTAGGCACCAAATCCTTTATTTCTCCTGAATATGCCCATTCCTCTTGGACTGTAAAAGGCATCAGAAGACACTGTATTCAAAAACCTGGTTTGATCTCTAAAAACCTATTGTATGCCTCGTTATAAAAACAAGTTGCTCCTACTTCAGCATTCTGCTTTTAAATACAAAGCTATGTCCATTATATTTGAACTAATTTATCTATGGGTAGAGACTGACAAAGGTCTTTATTTTCTCAAGTGTCCACTGTCCATTTTCTAATTATGTATCATAGTATTTGCTTGATAGTAGCATAGGAGATGAAAGAATAGAGGTGATCTGTTGAATAGTTTTCATTTAATTGAACTTGATGACCAAGCTTCTTTTTGCCCATAGCAAATAACTTTCTGCTTTTCTCTCTACACAAAGAAACTCACTTATGCCCTTCCTTCACTCAGACACTGGAGTTTTCAAGACATGAAGACCCCAAGAATTAGGAATCCCTAGCTGAGGAAGGCTTTAATAGGCATTGTGTACTGGCTCACTTTATCCAGACCTCGCAGAGCAGTCAGCTTGGAAACAGGTATATAAATGAGAAATTTTGTGAAATCCTCAATGAAAACAAAATATTAGCCTTGAAACCATGCAATACAGCTCAGTTACTCTAACAAACAATGTGTATATTTATATATTTTTCTTACAGTTAGTCCTTAGAATAGAACCTTAAAAGATACTTGCTGTCATTTAAACTCCTAAAGGAAAAAAGCGTATACTAATCTTACTTGGCAAATTTCCACATTTTGTCTTATTTTCCCCTATTTTCATTATACCAAATTAAATGCAGATACTATCACTGCCATATCTAGGATGAAATATTTCTTTATCCAGACCAAAAAGCTGCTGTCAAGGGTTAGCAGAATGCTAAACCATCAAATCTGGCATGTCTGCTTCCAAAATGGAAATGCAGACAAAGCGTTGAGTTTCACAAATTTAAGGGACAGAAGTTCTATTCAAGATGTATCTCTATCTTTGTATATATTATGACATCATAATGGCTACATCAGCTGTAATAAAAAATGAATTCCCTTGACATATATTACCCGTAAGTGCAGTGTAGTAAATAAATGATTCATGCAAGTTCAATTACAAGGGTATGATGTCTATAAATGCTAAGCACCTGCAAGACAGCAATAGTAAAGGAAATGAACCCATGCAGTGCTAAAAATGCCTTACAACTAAGATTTCTGACCACACCTTTTATCTCTTTTTACATGCTTTTTACATGTGTTTTACTAAAGACACCCACAGTAACAATCTACTAAAAGGTTACATATAGAGTAGTGTTTCTACCCTTACTATGGATAAATCTAAAAATAGAACTAGGTTGCTCTGTTACTGCACAGGCAGTAAAGAAATCATTTTAAGAACTGGAACTCCCACTGAATTTAAGACTTCACCTCTGCCTCCTGTGAGTTAAATTACTAAGCCTTTAAAATAAAAAAAATCTCCATGCATGATGAATTACATATGTACAGTCTAAAAATAGTATATTTTATGTTCATATATTTTGTTTCTTAAGTATACATAAGATGACATGGCAAACAGAATTTTTAATATTTTACAACTCTTTTTAGGAAACTTAATGGCTCTGAGACATGTCTAGGTAGGTGGGTGGTCATACTCAACTCTAAACCACGTACAGTTGATAATGCTAGGCAAATGCATTTCTAAGTCTGAATATACCCTACAAGGCAACCATTCATGGTAGCAATATAACTAATGTCTGAATTGATTTGGAGTGGCCATGCCATTGTTTTGTACAGGTTTGCAGTTGCCCATTCACCCACAAATGAAAAAAGAACAGCCATGTGGAGCAACCTCATGATCTTCCTAAATTTATTCCCCACCTCTAGTAGGAGACAGTACTAGATGTGTTAAAGAGGTCTTCCAAGAGAACAGAATATCACTGGTAAGTGATAACCACATCTGGTCTTATCCCAATGTATACTAAGAAGTGGAGTAAAGAACATAGCACATAGTTTAAATATACTTTTCACAAGTGTATACTGTCATAATCAGTAGCAACCTTGGATATTTTGGACAGTGACTTTAATAAAAACCAAAGTGCAAAATTTAGATAAACTCTCCATTTACAGAGTTTCCTAAAAAACACATTCTAGAGCTAAAATAAAATTCTTAGAACTACATTCTCCATCTCATTCATTATTCTTTTAATCTGCCTGGATTTTAATTCATGAAAAATTCCTCAAAACACTCACCTAGTACTAGCAATGCAGCAATGGACTTTTGAGCCATGGAGGAAGAAAAATTTGTATTTTTTTAGGGTTTCACTTTACAACAAACAGAATATTTTAATGTCTTCCATATTATTGCGTTTAGTTGCAACACTAATTAGAAAAATCAACAATAAATTGTGAAATTTCCTGTCTTCCAGACAGGCACTGAGGCCTCTACGTTTCACTGCAGGAGTCTTATAAGTCTATATTGTGCAACTGAGTCTTGAAATGTCTTTCACCCAAACCAAAGGGCGTAGGTCTGCAGGGTGGATCAAAACTTCATAATGCAAGAAATGAGGAATGCAAATGTCAGTTTGCTTATTTCACTGCTTTGGCCATGAAAGTTGTTGAAGTTTTGGTTAAATGAGAGAGATTTTTGGTTAATTTTTTCATACTATCACACGGTTTAGAGTATAGGGACCATTCCTGTTCCCCCATCTGAGCTGAGCCAGGGAGGGACTGCCGGAAAGGTGCATCCCTGAAGTGAAGTACTGTGAAACCTCAAGAGACAGGGGATAAAATCCCCAGTGCTTTCAGAAACTCGCTCTCTTGTTCCTGGATGTAGCTGTCAAGGGAAAGGACCACCACAGCCCCCATACCAGGCATTTCAAGGAGTTTCCCTGGGCCTGGACGACATTGAAAACTTTCGGAACATATTGTCATTAACACAAGACAAAGTAGAAAGAATAATTTGTATAGCACAAGAATCTCTCACTGTGATAAAATAAATATGTGAGAACAAGGACAGACAGATCTGAATGATCTTAACTGCAGAGCAGTGAGCTGTTTTTATACAAGAAGTGTGGATCAGGATCTCTGCCAAATGTTATGTAGCAGCAATAACAATACTGTCTGGTATATATATTTCTCCTTAACTCATAAGTGGATTTAAGGCTTGATCCTTATACTCACCTCCCTTGAAAATTCTACCATATTGCAGCATTTATTTTTACAAATTCCAGCACTGATTTTTAATTTCACATTTTTTGCTTTCTTTTTAAAACAATAGACGCTACTGTAGAGTTGCATGAAAAATAAATACATGCTATTAACTTAGACCACATGTGTAAACAAAAGCTACCACTATCAATTCTGCACACTGATGTTTTGCTTTTTTTTTTTTCAAATAATGCAAAAATGTAATAAATTATATATGGGCTTTACTTTCAGTTTAATACTGTGACTAATTTGGTGTTTGTCTAAGAATGTGAGGCACCCAAATATCCCTTCAGGGATACTTGGAGGAATCACATTACTGGTTTTTATTAAATCAGTGTTCTCCACACAAATTCCAGCATATGCCGTCATATTCACAGAGTTAATAAATGCAGAGATAGAGATGTCATCCACTCCAAAAAGTGCCATTATTACACACACTCGTTCTTCACAAGTCTGTGCTTGCTGAAGACTCAGAAGTATCTTGGATTCTCTAGGCACTTCTCTGAACAAAACATGTACATGATGCCATCACACTGTACCCTGAACTTCACGGCTAGCTGCAGCTGTACCTCCTGACACTTGTATCTCTCAAGGATACAGTAGCAGGGTTACAAGAAGGTGATGTGTAGTCAGAGAATGAAAGGCAGAGTTATCCATTCACCTCTCCATATTGATCAAGATGCACCAAGGCTGCTCAAAACTGAGTTCTCACCACCAGTTGTGGTAATTGCAGTTTTGAATACAAAATCTGAATTAGTTTTGCTCCAAAAGTCCACACTCAAATGTTCAAATGCTGTAGAAACACAGGAAAATGAGGTCAATTCTCAGAGAAGCTCTTCCCACTCTAGGAATAATCATTGTTTCTAAAATGGCAAGTACAGCATCCTTTTCATTCAGACTCAAAGAACACCAGGCACTCACTGCCATAATGGAGAAGGAACACACCTCAGCAATTCTGCTTTTAGAGAATGTGCCTCCTAAGTCTCCCTAAAAAGGTCAATGAGAAGGAACTAAACTTAGGTTCTCTGTCAAGTCTTTTGGAGGAGCTGCTCTGTATCTACTCACTGCAGAGAGAAACTGTGATGATCCATTTCATTTGGTTAATACCCAATGTAAATATGTCATATGAATAGATATTACTGTAGCTTGGACAGACGATGAAATGAGTAGGCTCCAAGTATCTTAGCAGATCCAGGACACAGAAATCTTCATCTCCTGCATCCCCTTGTTCCTTAAGTTCTGTCTGCTAGAAAGTGTTGCTTAGGCTCTCCCAGGAGAATGCATATAACCAAAGAGAAAGTTAACATTATTTTAAATATGTTTTATTAGTTGGAATAGAAAATATTCTAAGTAATATCTCTCTAAAATATTTCTTCCTCAATTCTTTTAATTACTGATTCTTTTTCCTCACACTTGGCTGGCTCTTTCAGTCTACGTTGTACTTATTTAAGTTGAATTAAGGCTAGCAACAGTAGACCTAACAGATTTGTTCTAACAACCTAATAGGTTGTTCTGTTGCCTTAAGATTCAATGATCAAGTACTTCAAAAAGGAATACTTTAAAATATCTATAAAAAACCTATGAAATTAAGACTTACCAGACCAGTTTGAAAGCCAAGCTTTCAAACAGCAAATGCCTGGTGATATTAACACCAGAAATATTTTAGGGGAAATAAAATGGCTCTAAGACTGCATTTTTTACGTGTTGGCATCAGTGTTCAGATTGCCCAATGATTCAACTAATCTTTTTAATGATACCTTGCAACAGGCAATTGTAAAGGTGATCCTGTTGTTGCAGTAATAGGCAATCTGACTCCTGTTTGATATGGTGGCTATTTTCTGAACCATCATTATATCTGTAAGGGTATCAGTTTTGAAACTGGCAGTTTATTGCTACAGATGACCTGTTTCAAACATGATACATATCACTCTCTCATGCTCATCAGATTTCCATCTCTATTTTCTTCTTATACATTTTTCTTTTGCATCTTGAAGTGACCTTGTAAATTAGTGGTATTCAGTATGGCAGAGCTTCACATTAAAGCAGCAGTATGGTAAGTGTGGATTTGCCATGCAATTCCATCTTTGAATAAAATATGCCAGTATTTTACTAAAATAAGTTCCAGCACTGGAATTAAACACCAAGAGCAATACTTTTCCATACAGCATTCCTTTTATTTTCCAGAACCCCACTTCTTAAGACCAGCAATTGACTGACTACTTAGCAGCCTCACCGAGTCTGATAGAGTCATGCTGTGATAATGGAACTATCAATGCTGTTATAATGTACTTACACTCAGTAGACAGCTGTTTCAAATGGAACAACATTCCCTTCCAGCCCAATGTTTCTCTGCAAAGCTGGAAGGCCTGGTAAAAACTGAATACATACCTTTGAAAAGAGCAAATTATAAAGAGGTATCACTGACCACTGATCTTTCAGAACGTTGTTGATGCCACGTTTTTTCCCCATTCTATTTTCTCATTTAAGAATAAGTTTGAAACTGATTTTTGGTGGAGAAAAGCAAAGTAATAAACATCTTTAATGTATTGTCCTGCTTTATACTACTTTGCAGTAACAATATCAGTAAAACTAATAATTAGTGACCATGTTCCATGATATTGGCATATCACACAGATCAAAAATTTTATACAGAGGTATTTCACAAAACAGATCGTCCAGTCTGTATCATGAGGACAAAATTTGTATCACAAAAGTACTTATTTAGTTGTACAACATTGTGACAAAAGGGCAGCATTTACAAAAGCATATGAACAGCAGTTAGATCTAAGACCCAGCCTCAAAGTCTCCATCTGCAACACACTCCAAAAAGCCCCACCTCAAACAAATGAACAAAAAGAAAACAAACAAAAACAACAGCAACAACCCCACATGCTGCCACAAAAAAACCCAAAAAAAAACAACAAAAAACCCCAAAAAACAAAAACAAAAAAAACACACACAAAAAAACCCAAACAAACAAACAAACAAAAAAACAACCCAAAAAACCCCAAACAAAACCAAACTAGAAAAACACAAAAACCAGACCCATATCTCCTCCTCATCATAAGAAGCATGGATGGTTCAGCTCAGATCCAAACAAGCATAGTCTTTTCATTCCCCAAACTGGCTTCTTTCACCAAACCTGTTTGGAACAAGCCTATTTCATGAACAAGATGGTCTGTGAAAACGCTAGTTGACACAGGCCAAAGCTGTGCCCTATAACAATGAAGTTACACGTAGAGAAGTTATATGTAGTAGTCAAAAAACAAATCACAGCACAGTGCTCAGGCCACAGTCCTGTTTTCTTCACTAATACAATCATAGTGGGGTTCACGGAAATCTTACAGAGTTTTAAAGTTCTTTGACTTTAAATAAACAGGCATTTCAGGTGCACCTACCTTCATCTCTTGGTACCAAAGCATTATTAAACACCTGTCCTAAACACCTTCATTCCTCCAGTGTAACCTTTACCATTTAGGTGCCTAAATAAGTAACATAGTCAGCTAGACTTCATAGCCAGTCTATAAAAGAGACACAAGTCCCTGGAGATTATTTTCTCTTTACCTCAACTACAGTGCTCTGACAGAGATGACTGTTGCCTTAGAGACTTGACACAGAGCCTAGTTTAAACACACTTTGAAACAACAATGCCTCAGTTTGTCTTGTAAAGCTACATAGAAGGAGCTATGGATCAACAGAACTTAAATTTGTTTGAAATCTTGATTTATAGTCAGTTTTACCATGGTAGCAATTCACAGTGGATCTGAATAAAGCA
>VXAU01005466.1:880532-900053 GCA_013399695.1 Formicarius rufipectus | reverse complement strand
TTTTAAATACACCACCACACTTTACCTTCAAAATAGTCAATTACTGGCACAAAAGAAGAAAAAAAAATAAACACACTTGCACAGACATTTTGATACCAGGAAAAGAAAAAAAAAAAAAAAAAAAAATAAGTCAATTAATTATGCTAGTAAATGAGACATTCTCAGGTTGGCCAGACCTGATAGTGGCGACTGTACAGTATACAATGAACCAACTGAAGTTCACTGAGAATTTACAGAGAATGAAGAACTTTGAGATGGGAGGTCAAACACAGCACTTGTCCTTACAAATAGAAAAAGCACTTGCTCTAATTTCAATTAACTGGAAAGATGCCAAAATAAATTATTAAACAATTTTTGAAGACCTTCAGGATAATAATGTGAATGGCAACAGATAATATGGGTTTTCCAAGAAGAAATTAGCCAGGATAATTTCATTTCCTACTCTGCCAGACCAAGTGCTCAAATGGATAGGGGATATGGAGTAGATATGCTATAGCCTGACTTCACTAAAGCTGCTCATGCCGTCACAGTGACATTCCCAGGAACAGAATAGAGAAATATGGCCAAGATTGAAATGCACACAGTTTAAAGGATAGTCATCAGCTGTCCTCTATCAAGATAAGAAATCAAGAGGATCTGGGAACACTTGTCTGAGGTCCTGAAAAACATGCCATGTTCATGAATGGTTTAAATGACAATAGTTTGTATTTATATAAACCCTAAAGATGTTACTGAGTTGATAACATTTTTGCAACTTTAATTTTTTTTTAGCAACTTTAAAAAATCAGAACTGCTTTGATGAATTGGATGATGTGCATGCACATAAATATTTTGGGAACAACTCACTAGACAACAACAGTACAAAATGTCTGGGATGACAGCATTTTACCAGAAAAACAAAAGAGACAAAAACAGCCTTCCAATATGGGAAATTGTTACAGCCAGGTTACCATTAGTTGTTTTCTGTGTTCATGACCATAGAACAAGTTGCAATCATCTTAATCTGCTCTCTGAGAGAGGACTGGAATAAAAAAACCCAAACCACAAACCCATAGCTATGGGAAGAACAACTCCTTCCAACACTTTTTAGTCCATATTCCCAGATTGGAAAAATATCAACACAGGAGATTTTTCCAGACTCCTTAGTATCTGTCAAGGATGGTGATGTGTCTCATCCTACTTTAGAACAGACACTTGAATAAGAGAAAATCTTGAAGCCTCTTCTGAGCATTCACACCCTACTATCTCACAAAAGTAAGAACGGTGTCATTTATTTATGGCTGCTCTAGGCTTTCAGTTACATCAGATATGCATAATCATCATCATAATCATATTTATTTGTTCGTTTGTTTTCTCCCCCACAAGCCAGTAAAAACCAAGTAGGAGAAAAGAAGTCATATTTGAATGTGCATCTTCAAGTTACTGCTAATCCAGTATTTGATTTTAGCAGCAGAGGGTAACAGTTTAGGCACAAGAAAACAGGAGAAAGCAGAGTAGTCACTAGTTAAATCTAGCTGGATGATAGTGAGTTATGGGCTTGTCTGCATTAAGAAGTAATGAAGAGACTTGACTGTAGGATCAAGGAAAATATACAAAAATCCTTCAATAGCAAATAAGTATAAAGTCAGCAAGGAAATGAAATGAAGCTTGCAGCATTTCTCTATTCACATCACATTTAAACAAAAGGCTTTCATTTTATGCTTATCAGATTGGAGCTTCTGGAAGGAACTCTTCCATAAAATTTATGTGAAAGCTTATGGCAAAACGTCCATGCACTGCACTGTGGGATTTTTGTTTCAGATGAAAATATCTATGCTAACTCCCTGCACTCAGAAAATAAATATGTTGACAGTAGAACATTAAGGTGTTTATCTGTTCTGTGATGGATAAAACCATACTCTGAACAAACAGTCTGGGCGTCTGAGCTTGTGCTAGCCTTATGTGAAGAGCAGCAGCTCACCTGCCAGAGGAACACTCTTTACAGGGAACCAAGGAGAGGGCTTTTCCCTTTTGAGGTAGTTTTGAAAGGAATATTGGTACACACTGAAACAAGGAATTGAGGGAAAGGATTTCATATACACTTATGACACCTGCCACAATATCCCGCTACTTTCTACTTAACTGAAATTGGACAAATAAATCAATAAACCTCTAGCTGATTGTTACCTTCAGTGAAATACGATGAAACATAATTTAGAAGGTGATTTTAAGGAGTAATTCTCTGGGGATTTTATAACACATATTTAAGGTTTATTTTCTTCTTCCCCATGAAAAATGCTTCAAATCCATCTGCAAAATTGGGAAAGTTTTCATCCAAACAACCTGCCTTTGTTCCTCCCTTACCCTTCTATTTTTCAGTAGTATCAATATTATTTCAGGATACTGTTTTCAGATTTGAAGTCATACTTTCACATGGAGAGTGATGCTGTTCATACATGCAGCTCAGCTAAGTCCTGCCTCCAACATGCTCTTCATGAGCACATCTCTGCACTCACATGGTTCATCCATCAAACAAAACACTGTATTCTGAAACTGAACTGATAGCAAAACACTCCCAACTTCCTTTCTCACCAAAGAAAGAAAAAATATACTGTTTTTTAAAGTGAAGTTCATTCTATCTCAATGTTTTAAGAGTTTTTTTCTACAATTTCATGGGCTGGCTCCTGGAAAACAAATCAGATTAACATTTTAAACACAATTATTCAAGGCGACCCTATGCAGTTCTGTTGCGTAGGTGAGTCCTATCATCTCCTTTAGTGATATAAGCAGATAGGTACATTTTAGATTTGCATCTTAAATGTGTCCCATAGTATTTCAAAATTACATTCCATGGTCACTCTCAAATAAGATTATCTTTATAAAGAGTAAAACACAACACAAAAATGAAAATGTAAGTCAGCAGGCAGATAGTTCCTGTACTTAAAATCCAGCTGAGTCCTCTGCCATACATATACCTTTAAGTATGTGTATTTACAGTGTAATGCCATCTTCACTTTCTTTAATTTTTTGTTAAACTTTGCATATGACTTGGCCTGACCTAATGTCATATAATACTTGATAATTCTCCCAAAAGATTATCTAGATCAAATAAAGATCCATGATGTCACTTTGTGTATAGCTATAGTCAACAAGAGATGACCTTTCAGTACCATGCATTCTTAAGAATATAATTAGACTAATCACTCAATCTCTAGATTGACTTGGTTAAGTACTTAGCAGGGTATTAGCAAGAGCTGAACTCAATTCAAGCTTCAGTTTCTTTAATTAATACAGAGTTTGATAGCTTTTATTTGATGTGATAGTAAGAAAAGAGCAGAAGTAGAGACCTAACAAAACAATACTCAGCTGTCTGCTTTCTAAGCAGAGAATATGACAACACAGTAAGAGTGGCAAACAACATTAATGATATAGAAAACAAACTATGATTAAGAAATGAAGGGTTTCCTGTAAATGCACTGATAAGTGTGATGCTGGTAATTCATTAACTCTCAGATATGAAGGAATAATTATACAGGTAATTTTGATCATTCTCCACAATGCACCACAGCTTTAAAATATTTGAAAATACATATGTACAGCACTATAGACAGATGCACAGTCAAACCCTTAAAAATTAATCCTTAAAACATGTAAATTTTCCATTAAGCCACCAATCTGAATTTACAGTAATCTACAGTCACATTCCAGATAACGGGTGGCTAACATTTCCATGGACAGGCATTATTCTGAATTTCAGATTAAATTCAGTGAGCGCAACTGCATCTACAAGTGAAGTGACACAAAAAACAATGTCAAACAAGCTGATAATCTTCAAAAGACTGCAGTGATCCTGAGACACTTTGTTTCACACACCCAATATCACTGGCCACCTTTGTTCTATGTTATCAGACAGAATTCACAGAATAAAGATGCGGGTCCATCTACAAGGTCAAAGTTACTTTGTGAAAAAATTCACAGAAAAAATAAATTTCTTCTGCATTCTTTTCACACTGATCATGATCACTTTAATGTTTTATGAAGAAACTGTAAAAAGGTATTAACATTCTTATATACGTAAAGTAATGCCAACCAAAAGGTATGAATTAACTGTCAGTAGAGTTTTAAAACAGTTCAGCTAAACAAGGACAAAATTTGGAGGTTGTTCACATTTTGACTTATAACAGTCCAATATGCAGTAATTTATACACCACAGTAATTTGTACTACTATGACAGTTTTAAGGTTAATAAGGAACTTATGTAAGCACAAAAAAGAGATTGAAAGAACAGAAGAACTGAAGCTGCACTGTCTTTCACTGTATGACAGTAAGTTTGAGCCTGTAGTAGTGTACCGGGTTTGTGCAGCCAGGTTTTGATACTGGGGGTGCTACAGAGATGGTGTTTGTGAGAAGCTGACAGAAGCTTCCCTCCTGTTCAGCAGAGCCAATGTCAACCAGTTCCAAGATGGACATGCCACTGGCCATCACCAAGCCAATCAGCCATGGTAGTGGTGCCTCTCCAAGAGCACATTTAAAGAGAATTTGGTAGTGGTAGTAGTATTTTGATGTAATTGTGGCCAAAGAAGAGAGGAGTGAGAATACATGAGAGGAACAACTATGCAGATACCAAGGTCAGTGCAGAAGGACCGGGAGGAAGCGCCAGAGCTGATTCCCCAGCAGGCTGCGCCCCTGCAGTCCATGGAAGTCCACAGGGGTGCAGAGATCCATCTGCATGGAACAGTTCATGAAGAACTGTGGCCCTTGAGAAGGACTCACAGTGGAGAAGATCGTAGAGGTCTGTCTCCCATGGGTGGGACCACAGCCTGGAGCAGTGGGGGGGACTCCTCTCCTTGAAGAGGAAGCAGCAGCAGAAACATGTAACTGTTACATGACTGTAACACTCATTCCCTTTTTCCTTGAGCCTCCCAGAAGGAGGGAGAACTAGGGGAAAAGTATTTTTAGGATTTGCTTTACTCCTCAATATCCTACTCTGATTTTTATTGATAAGAAATTCAAATAATTTCCCCCAGTGGAATCTGTTTTGTCTGTGACCGTAGTTGGTGAGTGATCTCTCCCAGTCCTCATCTCAACTCATGAGTCTTCCGTTGTTGTTTCTGTCCCTTATCCCGTTGTGGAAGAGAGTGATAGAGTGGTACCAGTGGGTCCCTGGCCTCCAGGCACAGTCAGACAACCACAAGTGGCCAGTAAGATGCAAAGAGATCTTACTTTTCATGGACACACGAGTAACCTCCCTTTCATTGTGAATTTCTTGGTGCAAAAAATTTGCATAGTACCCAACAGTGGAAAAGTTCAATCTAGCTAACCAGCAGCACATACAGGGAAAAATAGAAGTGTTAAGTTTTATCTGCTTAATATCAGCATCAGTGAAACTGCAAGTATAAGCTGAAGGCACATCATGTAATGATTTCTCAAATCACTCAGGGACCAGTTTTCAAATTAAACATAAGCAGATGGAAAGGCAAACTACTCCAAATATGAAGCAAAATGTTCTGATTCAGGAAGGCTTTACCTACACACAAGCTTCTACCTCTTTCAATAAACACATTCAGCATCCTGTGTTTTACTTCCCACTGTGAATATGATTGCCTTTTGGATCTTGGGGGAAAAGGGGGCATTAGTTGGTCAGTAGTTTTGACTACTGAAAATATCTCCTGAAATTAAGATACGGGCTTATGGGGTCTCTTTATAGGTTCTTGATGATTTTGCTGCCTTCTGCTACTGTCCGTTCATATTCTTAATATGGCATCTGGCTAAAGGAATCTTTCTATGGGGCCATTCTTAAAGAAATCGTAATGATCACTGTGAAAACTAGAAGCCTATTGGTATTTTCCCTGAGGTAAATAAATACTGCATATAAAAAAGTATGTATAATAGATTTTTATTTTATTAAGGTTTTCTAGAGTTCCCATTCCAGTTAGAGAACCATTTCAATGCTAGAACATCACTAGAAACTGATTGCTGGGTTTGGAAACTGGTGAAACGGGTTAAGTCCCAATTCATTAATCTGCCTGGCACATACACTGCTAACATGAGACATAATTAACTAGGAAAGGTATTAGGACAGCCAACTATATGTATATGAAAAGGAGATTGTTTTTAAAGAGGTCAGTGCTGGGTCACAACAAACAGCTCAGTAATTAAAGGAAGATACATTTACTAATATAATATCAACCCATTGTTCTGCACAGCTTTCCCACTCAGTACATCATTAGAAACCTATACTATCTAATACATCTTGCATTACTATCTGGAGATGGAAAACATAAATTATTCGAGATATCAATAAATAAGAGCTCCTAAATGGTCTTTAACAATAAAAACTGCTGACCTTATGCATGGCTGAGCCGCAAATCCAACAGAACAGTAACCAGATAAATAGTGCTAATAGTTATAGCTTAAAAAGAAAAAAAAATAAAAATGCCAGAGACTGTGACTTTTAAAAGTATGCATAACTTTTATTCTTTACATTCCCAGAAGTCACCTACATGGTTATTTGATTTAGCCCTTTGGAGTTGAAACTTGTGTGCAAAGCTTCTCCCAAGATGTTTCAAGACAAAGAATGTGTCCCCATCTCTGCCCAGATGAGCTGGGCACTTAAGGTTTTGGCTACCTTGCAGAATTGAACCATTTGAGTTGAACTGGCTGCGCTGAAACAGACTAAGCAGAAATGGCCACATTTTTCATATGGACATTAGTAATAGATTGACTGATCAACATCTCCCTGTCCATGCTGAGCACTGTTAAAGAGATTTTTTTTTTGTTACAAAATTAAGTGTCTAACTTTGAACTCCTGCCACTATGAGTACAATTTCAACAGCTGCAGGCCTGGCCATATTGAAATGTCATGATAGCTCAAGTAAGCTCTTAACAGAAGAATGGGTTGGATAATAAGATATCAGGGAAGTTTAAACGTAAGAGCAAGTTGAACTCTTTCAGCAGTCTACATCCACATTGGAACCAAGACCAGATAGGACCAAATGATTTAGAATGAATGGATCTTACACCTATAGTAAGCACCACAGTACAGGTTTGTTTTGTTGTCTTGTTTGTTTGTTTTATTGTTGTTGTTTGTTTTTCCCCCACATGAAAATATAAAGTTTTACGTGAAAAGGCCTTATAGAGAACAGCACATTTCTCTAACATAAACAATAGTCAAGTGATGTTTTGATGGATACAGAAAATGAAGACAACTCTAGTCTATATTTGTGACGTGTCTTAAGAGAAAAACTGTCTTTTTCCTAACAATGCTTTTTGATATTCTTCATTTCAAAATCCCCACACTGTGCAAACTACAAAGAATGAATTCCTTGGGCACAGAGTTTCTAAACATACTTACCCAGAAATTTAGGTCAAAATACTCTGGCTTTTTCAGCCAAAGAAACTTCTATTATGAAAACACAAAATAAAGAGTAATACTCCACCACTAAGGATCTCATATTATGAAAAGTTTTAAGAAACTCCTGTTACCCCCTACTTACACATAATACTATTTGTGACAGCTGGGTCACTGTGTTTTCATAAAGGCAGTGTTGCTGGAGTTTGGAGAACTCAGAGCAAGAAAATACAGAGAAACTGGAATTAGGGAGGAAAAAGGAAGGATACATCTGGCTGCAGAAATTAATTCCAAAGCTACAGGGCAATCTATTTTTTTAGATATGATACATTTATGAATCTTGAAATAATTCTGAAGGCTTTAACAGTGGTTTTACCAAAAGAAATGGATGAACAGAAGTTTTTAACTCTTGGATTTGAAAGGGGACTGGAAGCAATTAATGATTCTTTACAGAACTGCTAAACCATATGCAAAGAATTATAGCAGTGAGCATATAAAGATACTGTTATTAGTATTTCTTTTTCCAGAAAACTACATCTGCACAGGAATCAAGAAAACTTCAAAGCTGAAATTCACATTAATGTTTTTGCCTGCAGGTCAACCTTCTTTTAACTATCAGCCAGAAACCATCAGGTGTTGCAAGTCACTTCAGAGTAAAATCCAAATATATGTGCTCCAGTTGTGTAGTGATTTAATTCACTTGCCTTCATAAATATGCTAGATACCTCAGTGAGAAAAGGAGGCAATAAACTAACAGCAGAGCAAACACAATATTTCAAAAACTACTCAACTCTTTTTTTGATATTCAGAGTTTGAACCCAAAATATTGTAACAAGAATTTCAAGAACCATTTTGGATCTGTGGGAGCCATTTCTCTCTACCATGGTCACCATCTAGAACAGATCCATTGGCTATAAATGATCCGTGGGCTTGCAGATGAAAGAGGCAAAGTGTTAAAGTATTAGCAAATTTACACATGAAACAGGAGAAACATTTAAAGAACTATTTGCAAATATCATGGCAAGAACAGCCTCCAATGTAGTCTTGCAATTGCACATATAATTTGGGAAGCAGTCCATGACTTTCTATTTCAAAAGTTTGATTATATATTGCTATATGGAATGTTTTGAAAGATCCTGATAAAGATTTTAGAAGTGTTAAGAAATTAGGAAATATTTCTTGTACTCATATTTATTTCTACCAGTCTACTCCAATGCAAATCCAATATTTATGAAAGACTGCTGTTGTGACATTGTACTGCATATCTTTACTTTTGCATTTGTGTTTTACAGTTTCGGGTATTTTTATCATGGAAATAGTTGTATCAGGTAATTTGTATGGAAAGCTTAAGCTTTCAAGGCAGGGAGGGAACTAGGAACTCATAAAAGAAACAACTCTGACCAAAGGAAAATAAATAGCAGGAAGTCAGAAGTGGGGATTTGTCATTGTCAGAGCCCAGATTTACATCTAAGCTTAGAAAGTAAGTTGCAAGGCAGATTTTGTAGCGTTAAGCTTCTCTATTAATCATTCTTGCTATGCTCTGAAATTATTCTGAAACCTATTTCAATAGTGTCTCTAGATAAAATTATTTCCATAAAATTACTCTGAAATAAAGTTTAAATAGTGAACATTTACTAAGTTACAGGCATGTGGAGAAGAAACTTCAAGAACCCCAAAAAGGGAGAAAGCCCTGACGAGTGACACTACATTATGGTGCAGAAGATAGGAAGCATAAGCACCTCCAAAAATCCAGACATGACATTCAGGGAATGATGTCAGGCCATCCTGCATAATGGAGAAATACAGCTCAGCTACAGCATCAGACTAGGAAGGATAAAAGGCAAATAGAGAACCCAAATTCAGCTCTGGTGAGCTGATACACTCAGCTGCTCACAGAAACCTCACTAGCATCAAGAAGTTCATGTTGTGTCTCTGAAAATCTCCAAATGATCCATTGTTAATGCATGGGCCTCAACTCCTGTTCTCTACACTTTGCAAGAGGGGAAGCTGCTGATCCAGGGACCCTGTCTCTGCTCTGCACCGCTGGCCACTGGGAGGAGTTTTCTTTCTATTTTCTCATTTTATTTTTGCCTGAAGTAACTTCTATTGCTAAGAGCTAGTGGTTCTCATTGACTATGGATCCTGTGAAGAACATTCTCTGTGTGTGTGAACCAGTGTGTAACACTGAGTCAGAGAGTGCAGCAGCCCTCTCCTGCAGAAGCTCAGCCCAGGTCCTGAGGCTCACGTGTTTCTCATTCTCACAAGATTTCTCATTAAACCTTACTGCCTTTGTGTACCTGCCCCGGTCTTCTTTTATCCTCACTGTGACACAAACCTGCTCTTCTCTTTCACCTCACACCATCTAATCTAGCTCCTTGTCTCCTGCCTGATGCCTCTTCTTTCTCCCATCACTCACAAAGCATAAACAGAAACCTTTAGTGAGTAAAATTGTAGCTGTTTCTCTCATTTACATCAGACCATAGAATTTTGTATGTGTTTGGACATTTTGCTTTGAACCCCTCTCAACTGTCAACCAGGACCTGCTTCACTTCATAAGCTTCAGCTACTCTGAAGTTATGAATATTCTTTAATTTGAGGAGGTATTATTTATTTCTGCTTTCAGGAGAGCTCCTGCAGGTTAATGCATTCAACCCGGAATCAAAAAATCTCATCAGCAACAAAAAATGCACGTAATGTCTTAGGAAGACATACTGAAAGACCTTGGTTTTATTTAGGCTTACTCCTTCATTCTCACACTGCATTTCATCATAAAGACTACGTATAGCAAGTAGAGCATTTATGGTCTGAAAAAGGAAAGCTCAAATGCCATACAGACATCAGGAAAAATCAAATACATTCAAGTGCCAAACACTTCAAATTCTGATCTGAAGTGTCCAGGTGTTTTATTCTCAATAACATCTTTGCAGAGCACCTGTAAGAACAAATGTGTCTGTGATAAAGCTGTTCATGTGCAATAAGGCTCTGCCGCTTCAGTTTTCAGCATTAAAACTTAAGTTACCAGCTTCATTTCTGCAGTACTGCATTATTCTGTAAAAAATGAATGCTCTACATGAAACACTCCCAGAAGTGTGCTTTAGAGGACAAATGAGATCAAAGCACAGAGTCTACATCACATTTTGTTGAAAGCACATTCAGCCATTAGATCAAATAAGTCTGTCACATTCTACTGTAATTTCCAAAGCAACTTCTTTCAGGCAGGGATGAAGCAGTTCTTACACACTTTGTGATGTGTTATGATAAAGTCAGCTTGATTTAAAAGATCAATTATTATTTCAACAAAAGCCCACAGCCATAACCAAAGTCTTCAACATGTGTTAGCATTACAAAAAGTATTAAAAGTTATCCCAAAAAGGAAAATCAGAAACTGTCAAGCGAAATACTGTAGCTGAAGTTTCCAAGAAAGGAAATGAATGCCTCAAAGGGGTTAAGTGCTGCTGCGATCATGCAGTGAACCAGCAGGTGCAGGCAGGACCTCAGCAGTGTTGGCATCACACAAGCGGGTCCTGCCAACAAGCGCCTTTGCACGCTGGACTGAGCACACCAGACTTCTGCATAGAAGAGACAGGGACTTGGTCCCTGCAGTTCTTTTAACTAACCCAAATACAGCTTGCTTTCATCAACTCCCAGATCCAGTCAACAAGGAAATTTGTGCTTGTTTGGAATGAGGAGAAATCAAAATGAAAGAGAGGATTGTTCAGAGTCTGTAGGCTTTAGAGATACTTTCCCAAGTATCAGAAAATTATGACTGATAGTCACAGATATAATCACTAAGACTAGCAATGTTGTTCAATTTTTCTACACATCAACTTCTCTATTTCTGGAGGAAGATCCACACACAAAGAACAAAGCTTATTCTGCAAATTCTTCATTTCTGTTATCAGACAAGATGGACAACATTTCAGTGATTCTGTCAGAGTCTCTTCTGAAAATTACACTGATCATGTAGAACTAAGAACTTCAGGTTAGGCATTTGGCTCCCAAATAAAATTGCAATACAGGACTGTGGTAACAGCCAGTGACTGTGGCTAAGCTGAGGAAAAACACATGAATAAAAACACACTACCAGAACTGAAAAGGGTGAAAGGCAAAGTAAAACAGCTGTAAAACAAAATAAACCCCAAAAAGCTACTCTATTTTGATTTTCTGTAATACAAAGAACACAGTTGTTTGCTAAATACAGTAACTGCTCATTATTATTTAACTTCTTAACAAGAGAAAGAACATTAGTTACAAGACTGAGTAATCTGCAATTGAGTACCTTGCAAAAATAAAATTGCAAAATTAAAGATATTTCTGTTCTTTAAACTATACAATACTTTCTGTGGACAATTCCAGAGTAAAAAAAAATCCTAAATTATTTGATGCTCGAAGGTTTACAGATCAGTAACCATAAATATAAGACTAATTACACTAGAACTCTGTAAGAACAGAACAGAATTATTCTGAAAGGATGTAACTCAAGAGCCACAAAAACTGCTGGGGAAAACTTCAGCTGAGGACTGGGCAACACGATTTCAGTATACAGGTGAGAATACAGAGCAGTGTATTGGTACCAATCCACAGACTGAGAAATGCTGCTATCCATGGAATACAGAGCCAAGTTACTTCGATGCACTCAGCTGCACAGGACACGTATTCTGAGAAGTACTCCAAGCACACAGATGGACCCTAGATCAGAGAAGCACCTGGGGTACGATGAGTAAAGAAAAAGGAGTCAAAAAGTGTCCATGTAAACACAGGGAGCTTCCCACTCCTCATGCCTTTCTACAGACAGTAGAAAGAGATGATTGCCTGTTCAGCCCATGCAGAAACTCTGTTGTCTCCACTCAGCAGAGACAGCTTGTGTGTGGCACCACACACAGGGCCAAAATAGCCAGGTCTCGCTGAAGTGCCACTGATCACCACACAGGTACTCGGTGCCGCTGCCACACCAGCAGCACCCTAGGCATTCAGCAGTAGCAATGCTGTGTAAAAAACCATTCTTTGGGCTTGATATCAATATCTCCAAAGCAAACTATGCAATGAAAAATCATATTCCATTAAACGACCCATGCAAGGATGAGTTAAAATGAAACAGGCAACTCTGGAAACACAGCACTGCCATTGCCAAAGCACACTGCTGTTTGCAGATGGAAGATCTGGCTACCTCTTCCCAAAGACAAGAAAAGAGAAAGGAGGTTGTGGTCAGAGACTGCCAGTGGCAAAAGTGAGTATCTGCAGCAGCTGGTGGGCTGCTTCTATGCAACAGGAACTTTATTTGGTATGTCTCAAGATTAGTATAAGTACCAACCCCTTCACAAATACTGTAAGGTATAGTCAGAAATACATGACTGCTCTTCTAATCACTTGAGATAAGTTCACTTTCTAAATACAACAAAAAATAATACTAGTAATTCACAAGCATACAAAAGAAATTACAGTCACACTCCACATAATATTAGGAAGTTCAGATAAAGGTGAAGGGTGTTTTTGGTAATATCTTAGTGCATGTTGTATATACACTGTAGCATATTTTGTTTAGGTGATAAAACATTCTTTTTTCTATACTTTCTTTTGTTATTTCTTGGCTAGCAGATGGGAAGACTCCATCTTTTTAAATCTAAATAATGATGTGCAAATTATGAAAGCATGAATTACAAAGACTGTCTTTCCTAAGAGCACCACAACACATAATGCTCTGAAAATTAAATGGAAACGTATGAACTTCAGATAACTCACATATTTTAGTGAAGTTTACACAAGTAGTTTTTCCTCTAATCTCACATAATCAGCCCAGGTCTGCTTCTACCTATTCTGTGTTGCCATCATCTGGGCTGTTTGCAGAAATGATCAGCTGATATGCACAGAAGCACAGGGAAATGTAGCTTTTTACTGTGACTGCCTGAAACAATGCTTAGGCATATAAAATGAAAACAAAAGGGTAATTGACATTTGTCCCCTCCAAAAAACACTCAAGCAGCAGAGCTGCTTGTCACTCAGTGTTCTCACACAGCTCTTCAAAGAAACAGGGAGGCCATGTTGCAAATAGAGACACAAAACATCAGAGAAGAGCTACAGTTCCAATTAGGACAAAATCAGCCACTCTAGGCAATAAAACAACGGGAGGCATCACAACATCGATACCCAAGAAATACTGCCACTTGTTATCTAACCATATCGCTCACTCAAAACATTACCCAGGAGATTCAGAGCCAGCCTAAACACTTCAGAAACCATCCAAAGCCGTATGGCACTGCATTCTTTCATACCTCAGGAGTAAAAGTTAGCCAGAGCCTTCTGACAAACTGAAGTGATTTATTATCACATAGCAGAACTAATGCATTCTGCTTTACAACTCTCCTGGTAGTCTAGGAGAGATGTTGCATTTATTACCTACAGTACATAATGCCCACTACAGATCTCTGTATTATTCATAAGACTGGCTTTTTTTGTGCCATCATAATGCTGATAAATTATAAAAAAATGCATATTTTATTTCAATTTCTAACATATTTTGGTATACATATCAATCCATCACAGTGCTGTAGGAGGAAAAAGCATTGTTGCTGACAGCTGTTGACATGTTCACCTCAATGGAAACGAAACAAAAGGGCTGCAAGGGTTGTTTCCACTCACAGCTCTCTCCTCACTTCAGTGCTTAATTTTTTGCAGTGTAATATTTGGTTATGGAAGAAGTTAGAATTGAGGAGTGCCAAGGGATGGAACAGTACAAAAAAAAATAAAAAAAAAAATAAAATCAAAGGTACCAAGTGGCATTAACAGTTCTCTCTACAACAGTAGATTCTGCCAAGAGATTGGTTCCATAAGATCAATTTCATTTCCTAAGGTGAGGTTGAGGCCAATATAGGTGTTGCGGAGATACAAAACTACAGATGCGGGTGGGGCTGAAAGGAAACAAGGGTTATTTCAGCTTCTTTGTCTGGATGAATTTCTCCTTTTTCTTTCTCCATTTCTTCCTCCCTGAGCTGCAGGACCCATGAGCAAAGAGAGCCCCTCCTGCCACTGCTCATCAGTCCCAGTGATAAAACGATCTCACTAAAAATACTATAAAAATTGAAAATAGAACACCCTGCACTCAAACCCATTCAATTACTCTCAAAAGTATTATCTACATTGATAGACAGATATAAGGTGAACTATTTGCCTGTTATTACATCGTTTTACATGAGTCTTGACTGATGCTGGCACCATCCACTGATGTTAATGTCTTCTATGGAAAGTAGTTAACAAGGACAGTCCTAGGTATACCAGGGTATCATGACAGTTGTGGCTTCTTTCTAACACTGCTGGTTAATATCAACTATTATCTTAAAAATAATAGCTTTCACAAACACCAAACCTGTGCAGTTCATAAACTATGGTCTCTTTTGGAAGGTTTAAATTTTACTATTCCCTATCCTTTATACTATTCTGTTTTGATAACAACTTCAAACAACTACTATGAATACGAATGTAATTTGGTTCTCTGCTACTTAATTTTTATTCACTAAAATGTTACTAATATTTACTAAGACATCATAGCACAAACCCAAGAAAAAGCGTGCTACTTTAATCTGTCACAGGCACACAGTGTAGGTAAGGTGCATTTTCATCTGCCCACAGACATTCTGTGCAAGATACCTGTGCCTGATATACAGCCATGGCTTTTAGATATGTGAGACCATTTACATAATTGGCCCTGGAAGAGATGAAGGGTTGTTTGCCTTAAAATCCTGGTAGCATACTAAAACATCTAACTAATACCCACCTTTTACACAATGGTCTTTCTAAAAACAATGAGTTCTCTCCCTGTATGAAGAGGAATTTTTACCTTGCATTCTGGCAGTTGTGTAAATCATTAAAGGGGAAATGGATTTCCTTCAATGAGCAATGCCTGCCCAGCACCTGGCACGCACGGACATAGCCATGCCACTGCCTGAGCACAGCGTGACCTTCAGTGTTTTGAAAATCTCAGCAGCACCTGGAGCAGCATGATCTCTTCTCTCTCACAACCACCCTCGGCAACCTGGCGTATCCAAGGTAACTCTGGCAAGTCTGTGACCACCTATCTGCACAGAGCACCTTTCCTCCACTGAAGGGACCTGGCCACCATCTGCTCCCAAATGATTCACTTCACTCTGGCTTAAAGGACCCTGATTCAGAACATTCCCAAGTAAGATCAATCTTCTTAAGAGTATCATAGAAGCAACATACAGGAGTAACTGCATAGCCTTAGAGGCACCCACTCACATTGGAAGTATAGCACATTAAACCAGGGAATCTATTAAAAGCATAAACGCACACAAGGCAGCATGGGCTGCACTCAATATGTGGTTGGATGGAATAGACTGGGATATCCTGCCATCTGCTGGGAGCAGGCAGCTTGCTGAAGCTCTTCAACACCTGTATATAATTATGGACTTTTAAGATGCAAGGACACCAAATAGAGTTATGAAAAAAATGTGCGAATCATTCTGCGAATCATACAGATAATTTGTGAAATACATACTATTGTATGTACTTCAAAGGCATATTGTTTACCTTGATCTCCTCTGGGATATGCATGATTCTATAAAATACCATATTAATTTCTTCTAATAATATCAACACTAAAATTCAACAGTCATATTTGTTCTTGCAGAAATGAATTTGTTCATTATTTGAATGATAAAGGAAACACTTCAAAGTGCCATTAATCTAGAAAGATTTGGTGATAAACAGTCACTTCACAACTTTCAACAGTTTCCTTATTTTTATAAAGTTATTCCAAGTGTTTTGGTATTTGGGGGGATTAATGGGTAAATTTTTTTTCAGTTAAAAACTTAGATGCTGTATTCAGGAAGTTCCATAAGAATCTGAGCCTTTTAATTTTTTTCAAGCAAATTTCAAGTAAAAAAAGTTGGAGAAAAGTACAGAAAAGAAAGGAGGGGACAAAAAAACCTGAACAAGTTTTGGAAATAAAACTAGGAAATAATCTTATGTCTTTGAAGACAGTAAATCTGGATTACCTACATTGTCAGGAATGAGGCAACTCCATTACAGTTACCTAACTCCATACCAGCCAGGCTGCAAAACCTTCAGCACCACTGTAATCATATCAAATACATTAATTTCTAGCTCATGACCCTTCAAAGCTGATTCAAACAGAGGCCACTACACCTTAGTACAACCAGACACTTGGCTACAAGCACGGGGTCCTTATTTTTGAGGCACTCAATCAGTGCTGCACATCTGCAAGCTAATTCAGAATAGATGCTTCCAAGTTGCACTGAAAGCAGTTGTAACTTTGCTTGCAAGGTAACACATCACCCTAAAAATAACTACATGAAGAAAGCTTCAGGATACCCACAGACATTACGATGCTGTGGTTGTAGTGGGGTTATACATGCTCCTGTGTTAGGCAAGCCTGCCTCACTGCCCTGAAAGGCACGGAGGATGAGGCACAAAGTGACCAGCCAGAGAGGAATGTGCACACCAATATGCAACACACTTGTCCAGGAGTATTTTGCAATCAGACAGCTGGCTGTCTGAAGCAGAGAGGAGCACAGAGTGAAGGTTTGTTTAACAAACTCTTCCTAAAAACTGAAATAGGAAAAGAAAAAATACAATTTGGGCATTGTAATCTATTAAAAAAATGTCAGCTTGATTACTAATTAATTACTAATTAAAAAAAAAAATGTTTGACTGAATAAACAAAACATACACATAAGCTTTTCTCCATTGCAGCAGCAACAGCCCAATTTATAATCAACAAAGAATATAAGATGTCAATTAGAGAGCAAGGTGACACCAGAATTCTCAGCTTAATAGATTCTTTCTAACTTAATAAAAAAGGCACACGGATCTTTCTGCCTACATCAGTGAGGGTATAATGTCAAAACAGTCCTGTTATTTCTAATACTTCTTAAAACACTAGTCTATTCAGAGAAAAAGCACCATTAAATATCATGAGCCATGCCTGTAAATAAGCACATTCTTCTGTAAAACTATAAGAGAAAATAGTGTGAATACATACCATACTTTCCAAATAACCTTACTACCAAGGAACCTCAGCCACTTAACAAAGCTACTATAAACAGATTTATTCATAGCAATTACTTCATACCCACTCAGAAAGTCTGCCGACTAAGCAGGGAAAAAACAGTTTAGCTTGCACTGGGGAGTAACACAATAACAGCATAGAAAGCAAAGTAGACTCAAATACTGGATCCAGTGGAAATCAGTAGCTGAGCAGAGTATAACTGCTAGAGCTGGAAGCCAGCCAGGATACAGGGAATGATGCTGGTGATCCAGAGAAAGTTGTGTAACTAATCACCACTGCATTTTCCCATTCAGCTTTACTGTAAATGTGCAAAGTGACACATCTAACAGTAGATTGCTTCGCTCTCATGGCTTAAAGGAAAGATTGCTTAACTGCCAAGCTCAAGCCTTATACAAAACTCTGATTGCAAGGAAGCAGTTTAAAAAAAAAAAAAAAGGAAAAATAAGCAGCTACAGATAAATACATAATTCTTGGAAAAAATAGCAGATAGATATGAAAAACTGCAATCTGCAAATATATTCAGTATAAAACCATACCAGGAAATAATTGTAACTTAGCTCACTTGGGTGGCCCATGCTCCTCAAGACAAATTGATAACATCGATTCTTGAAAAAAAAGAGAGTATCACACTTCCACTGAGTGACTTGCATTAAACCATTGAATTTCCTCCCTTTGAATTGCAAGCAGGACCTTTATGACAAGTCAGAAATAATCAAAACAAGAACCACTGTGCACAACGTATTTCCTACAGCGGTTTTCTAACACATCATATATATGTGAGCCTCCAGCATACAATAAGACTCAGCAGTCAACTAGAAACTTTCTTTGTATGAAACAAATTTTGGATAGTAAAAGCAAATTTTGCTTAGTGAAAGTGAAATAAGTGTTTCCACCAGCATGGTGCCAGAGCTAAGTGATAGTTCATGTTTTTATGATGGACATTTGCTTTCATTACATGTCTTGTAACATGCCTTTACACGTTTGCAGATGTGCATATGAGTGATAATGGGATGCATAGATTTTTATAAGTGAGAGTCTTCAGGAGGCACTTAAAGCAGTCACCCCCTTAATGCAATTTCAAATAGTTGTCAAGATTTAACACTTGTTTTGCTAGACAAATAGCCTATTATTGGCAAGTTGGCTATTCTTCTAGTATGTCAATCAGGTCAGGCTTAAAATCAATACCCAGCATTTGTCAATTGTGTTTCATGTGTCTTTAGCCTGATTATATTCATTAAGCAAGAATAGACTACTAATAACATTCATTGTAAATGAGGTTATAGTGTCAGGAAGCAAACAATCTTACTGCAAAATAATGAGCTTAAATTCTTAGCCAGAAGAGCCATACAGACAAAGCTCAGCTGTAAAAATCATAATGCATGTAGTCTTTAGTCTAAGACGACCTTCAGCCTACAAAACCCCAGAACAATGTCACCATAAGTATTCCATCAATCCATGTTTAATATCAGTCACGAGAGAAAAGGTAAGCCCATTGGAGCCCTTCTTAAAAAGAAATCAGCTTATATCCCATGGTCTTGTCTCACCATTATAAACACTAATATTTGAACAGAACCCATTTAATCTTCAACTTTCCAGTCTCCAGCAAAAATGGAAACACAGCTGACCAAATTTTGAAAATTACCTTTCAAATATACTCCTATTTCTTCTTAGCAATACAAACTGATGAACATTAGTGAATCACAGAGATGCATAAAATATGTCAGGCTGCAAAAATTGGCTCAGAGTAAGTGTTTTGTCTCAATTTTTTTCCAATACAACTGAAAAAGAGAGAGCAGAGGTCACTCTTTTGCATCTTCAGTCCCACCATGCATTCCAGCTGAGTGTGTCACCCCTGATTTATGTTCATTAATCACAAGGACAAATGCAGGCAAGCTCAGATCTGGTTACCACACTGCAGTCTGTAAACTGGATCAATCAGAGCTGATTGGCATTTGAAATCAAACTAGAAGGATGTGGAAATAGAGATGCTGGTTTGGAACGAGAAAAAGGAAGCTAAGAGACTAATGGATAGAGCACAGCATAAACGCAAAACAAAAAAACAAACAAACAAAAAAACCAAACAAAACAAACAAACAAAAAACAAACAAAAAAAAAAAAAAACCAAACAAAAAAAAACAAAAAAAACAAA